>CAUYPK010004891.1:0-30956 GCA_963574355.1 Loris lydekkerianus
TTCTTCTTAGCAAAGTATCTCAGGAATGGAAGAAAAAGTATCCAATGTACTCAGCCCTACTATGAAGCTGAATTATAGCTTTCACATGAAGGCTATAACCCAACTATAGCACAAGACTATGGGGAAAGGGCCAAGGAAGGGGAAGGGAGTGGGGAGGTTTTGGTGGAGGGAGGGTAATGAATGGGGCCACATCTATGGTGCATCTTAGAATGGGTACAGGCGATTGCACCAATGTACACAGCTATGATTTAACAATAAAAAAATTTAAAAAAAATTTGAAATTCTATCTTGCATCTGCTCAGACCACTAGGCACTAAAAGTGGAACTCAACTTCAACAAAAATGCTCAACATCACTCAAAGGCATGGAAGTTAAATTACATATGATTCTCATGAAATAAAACTATGAGAATTTATTATATACATTTTTAAATCACAACCACAGAAATGAAAACAATGATCCTTCCTGAATTCAACCAATTTCAGAAGACTGATCTGGGTTTTACTTCAGAGAAGTCATTAAGAAAAGTGGGGGAAACAGATCAGGGGCATCTTCGAGTTCTAGAGAAACTGAGCTGTCATCATGCAAAAGGTGGAAAGGAAGGTATTTTTTTTTTTTTAAATACTTTTAGGTATTTTCTTTTTGCAACTATAATGTAAGTTTACAGTGTTAATATGAAAGAAAACTGTCCCATTGCTTCTGATAATAGTTGACGCAAATTGGTGGGCCTTCTGAAAATTTATTGCACTGAAAGTTTACCAAGTTATGCTAGAAAATGTAGATAATAAAAATTAGAAAAAAACTATTTTCTGAGATCTTATTTGCTTATTAATTTTTCCACTTTTATTGAAGAAGCCAATATATTTTTTCTAGTTTTAACTTTTTGGAACAAATTATTATGCCTCCATTGCACATAATTATAATTTAAATGGGGATTCTCAAGAGATTTCATAAAATTCTTATTTATTTGGTTTAGGAGACTGGTTTCAAGCTCAAGGTATAGAGCTCTAAAAAATTATAATCTTGAGATTTGATGACATTAGGTATTCCTTTTAGAGCACATGATAAAGGAATAATAGTGTACTTACATAATGGTGTACTTAAAATAGGGTTAAAGAACTGATGTAAAAAAGAATCATAGTATCTAAACACATAGTTCATTAAAATTATGTTGCTGCCATCACTGACCATTATTTGATATAGCCAAAATAATAAAAACAAATTTAAAGCAATAAAACTGGAAATAAACATCAAAATTATCATATTAGAAGAAAACAGAGTTTTCTTCACACAATAAAGCAAGCTGTAGTTTTTTGATATTAAACATATTCCCCTTCTTTTACTTTGTACTAATTTTTCTCTCCTATTATTATTCAATCATTCAACTTTGTGAACTGGTCTTATATATTACTTACCCAAGCATGGTTCTGAGGGTCCTCAACTCTAAACTTCAGTTAAATTACACTTAATCATGATCACATATTGGCTGTTCAGCAGTGTAGATACACAAGTGACACCCAAATTAATTCCAACTACATATATTTCTTGCCTGTTGACAGTCTGTACCTATCTCTAATGGAGTTCATAAAATTAAATCCATCCTTAAACCTTCTTAGTTGCTTCTGTGTGTTACACTAGTTCTCTTTTAAGCCTGCAATGATCCTATTGCTCATATAAAAATTCTTCAACCTATGGGTATTGATCAATCTTTCTGAGATGCTTTTAGGTTTCACTCATGCTTTTTTGGTTAGTTCTTGAGGCTTCAGTAGATTTTTCTTAGTCCCAGTTGTGTATGTATGAATCACGATAGACCTCAAGCCTAAGAACAAAGTCGGCTATCATGTTAGCTAATATTTCTTTTCCTTTCTTCCTTCTTTCTTTTCTTTTTTTTTTTTTTTTTTTTAATAAGTTAAAGTATACAATGGATAAGAAGCCTTGCAACCAATTTTGTATGCTGTGGTGGAGTTTTATCTTTGTTTGTATTGTATTAGGTCATCTGGCTCTCAAATGTCTAATTTTGTATCATTGTTATACAGTAATGTGAACCCGCCACAGGATGGCAGATATAATCTAATCTACTTTTTTTCTTTTCATTTTTTAAAAATAATAGTGAAACTACCTCTTAACATTCATATCACATATTGCAAATTATCATATCTCCTATGTACCATATTATTCTACTTCAGCGTCAAAGAATACTGTGAAGCAAGAAGGATGTTATTGTTAGTTATTATCTCTCTCATTTTATTGGTAAGAATACTGAAACTCAGAGATGTGAATTGATAAAGTCAGCCAACCAAGAAGCAGCAGAGGTAGGACTTCATTCAGCTTGAGAGTTTTTGCCTCTGGCCTAGTGCACTTTTTACTACATCTGTCCTCCTGGATTAGCAGCCCTATAATCCTTCGAGAAACACTACAGTTGCCTTTTATCCGTATTGCTCTGGCTTAGACTTTTTCAATTGAGAAATAGAAAGAATTGAAAAATATGATGATTGATCCAGCCTCAGTTCATGGACTAGCATTTTGGCATTTAAATAAATCAAAGCTTTTTGCAGGAGATTAGGGAAACTTGAAGCAAACAGCCGAGGAAAAAAGAACAAATAGATTAAACAAACACTCACGTAATGCAAAATCTCTTTTGATAACAGTCCACATGTTATTTATGAACATTTATTCAAATCCTATATTCTCTGTCAAGTCAATTGAGAGAGGCATGACTCAACAAAACATTTGAGGTCAAATAAATGAATTAAAACTATATATTGTGAGGCAATTCCTAAATGCTATTTGATGGTAACCATGTTTTGTTTGTTTGTTTGTTTGGTTTTTTTGTTTGTTTGTTTGTTTTGTTTTGTTTGTTTTTTGGCCAGGGCTGGGTTTGAACATGCCACCTATGGCATATGGGGCCGGCACCTACTCCTTTGAGCCACAGGCACCTTAGGGTAACCATGTGTTTGAAAATTAATTAGTTAATTAATTTCCAGCCATAATGCAAAATATCACAGATAAACTAGAGAATGTGTGTGTATGTGTGTGTGTGTGTGTGTGTGTGTTTGTGTAGAGAGAGAGAGAGAGAGAAAAAGAGGAAGATGGGGGTGGAGAGAGAGAGGTGCCATAAGACACCTTAAGAGAGAAGTCTTAAGAAATCAAGGGAGTTACACTTACAGCTGGCATCACTTCAGAGGTGAAATTGTCTTTTAAGATTGCCCATTCTCACTTTCTTGTTATGCTTATAACGCACACAAGGACCACAGAGATAAAGGTCCACAGAGAACTGAAGATATGTCACTGGCAGAGACTGAACTAGAATTCCTGTGTTTTGAATTACATTCCTTGCTTTTTCTGTATCATCAAGTTCCCTGTATATAAATACGACACCTTTAGAGAACTCTTCAAAGACAATAGAAGAAACATTAGTACCAACCTATATGACCCAATAGATACATTGAGTTAATTAGTTAAAATTCAAATAATCGCTTATTGAAGTGCTGTCGAATTAAATAGAAAAACCACTGAAATGAGAAGGAAAAGCTGTTTGTTCAGAGTTTGCGATTCCAAGGGAGTCAATCACCATCATGTGGGTTTTGCCAAGAGACTCAAAGACAGGCAAAGTCATGAGAAAGTTTTACAGTAACAAAGCGAAAAGGCTCCTAGTGTGACTGGTGGCATCTGACGTGGAGACGCTGCAGACAAGCAAACTAGAAGTAGGACATCCATGTGACTGGTGAGGACACACGTGTCCCTGTCTCCAGTTGGTCCTAAATTTGAAGTAAGGCAAATATTAGAAACACTCTTAGTTATTAGTCAAATTTTAGCCATTTAGAGATGATTGAGATATGGGTTATTGTTCTGCTTCACAGACTAGTTGCGATAGACAGTGGTCTAACTTTCTGATATGGTTACTGTAAATAGTAGTTTGCTTCTCATGTTTTATTGCTGCAGATGTAAGTCAGATTTTCATTTTTTTTATCTATTCAGAGCATTGGCCATTTGTATATTCAGTCTCTTTGTCCACCTTTTAAATCAGTCTCTCACTTGTTTGTAGTTGACCAATTCTGAGAAGGCTTCAGTGAATCTCCGAGGCATGACCGTTCAGGTATATTGTCTTCCCCAAGTAAAAGCAGCGTCAGAGTGCCTTGAATAGTGTGGGTTATAAGACACTTACATAGAAGTTCTTCAACTGTAGGTTTGATTCCCTCTTTTTCTTCCAGCTTCAAGGAACATTAAAAATGTTATGGGTTACAGTTGGGAAGGAGATATTTAAACTTAGATTTTGATTCAAATATCTTGCCTATGTTAGTGTCATTTTTAGCCCATAAAGTATCATGTACAGTGTTAAGACCCTTATCTGGGGTTTGCATCAAATATAATGGAGAGGCCAAAGGTATATCCCAAGCAGACACAACTTGTTTAGAAATAGAGGAGTCCCCCGGGACCTCAAAATATAATGGTTCTTAAAGTGTGCATTTAATATTATAATTATGGTTTCAAAGGAAGTCTCTTCCTATTAAATTTGAGGAAATGGCATTGCAGAGTAGGAAAGAATGTGTTTCAGTGAAGGACCTAATGGTTGTGTTCAAGGGGTAGGAAGTAAGAAAAATCTTTGGGTTATTTTAAATACCAGTAACTTGTGTGATAGGTTTACTGTAAGCAGTGTTGGCTCTGATGCTACCAGCTGTGTTTTGAATTAATAAGTTGTTCCATGACTCAGTTTACTCATTGTCAATAGGATAATATTAATAGTAGTTTCATAGGATACTTGAAGTAGGAAAACTCTATAGTACATTGTGAAAAATTAAACAAATGTTTCGTTGTTATTATAGTTATCAAATTTTTTAAAAATAAATGAATAGACTATCCAAATGAAAGAATGTTATTCTCTTTTCCTAGATTGCACCTTACTCTTGCCAAATTATTATCTGCCTAGAAAACCCCTCACAAAATTAATTAGTCTCAAATCAATTATGTTGTGCTGCTCCAAGGCACTGTTTTATTCCTATGCTGTACAACATAGTAGCCACTGAGCACATGTGGCCATTTAAATTTACAGTGATTAAAACATAATTCAATTAAAAATTCAGTTCCTTAGTTAGCCATGGTATTTCATGGTTCCATGTGACCAGTGCATCATCTATTGATACTACCAATTAGAGAACATTTCAATCCTTACAGAAAGTTCTATTAGACAGCACTATACCTAGATAGATTGGAAAATCATTTCAGTGATTTCTCATAGACCTTAATGATATCTGTAATTTTGTGCTGCATTTAGGTATTTACACATGTGCATATATATATACATAACTGTGTTTAAAGGATATATAAATCCACATATACCTATCCTTAACACAACCTGGATAAATAAGATATAGATAAAAAGCTTTAAACTAATGACTTATCTTAAGGCTATAAAAGATACTATATTGCAAATTTCTGCTTTACACACATCCAAGTGAAACTCATCTCACAAACCATTCCCTTTCTGTATGGTTCATTCCTCCCCACTATTATTTCCTTTAAAGCCCTCAACTACATATTTCAGGTTCTTATAGAGTCTAAATAGCCTTACTGCTTGGAGGTGGCATCTTGATGCTTGACCCACGCTGACTACATCTAACCAGCCACTGACATGCTGGCTCACAAAGTGAGCCACAAAAGGTTACTTTATGCATCTAGACTTAGTATGGCAGTTGGAGTCTGCATTAATGCATATAACATAGCTCCCTGCACAGAAGCAAAAGTGCTCTGCTTAAGCCAGTCATCTGATCACCTCTCACAGCCTAACTCCCCAAAGGCCCAATCAATTTCCAGGACAATATTTTCTTCCCCATTTAAAAATGTCTTGACTTCAAAGAAACAAAAGCAGAAATCCATTCAGCCGTTTATAAGCATATATCTAACTTGCGACCATTATTTAAGGAATGTTCTTGGAAAAAATAAAGAAGGCTGGGAAATATATCTTTGAACCTCTCCTAGAATAGAAACAGATTGAAAGGAATGCTTCTGCTAAGCACATCTCCTCAATATACTGACACATATGTTCAGATGGCATGTTATACTCTAGTTTCCAAATTCTAAATTTCTAAAACAGAATATATTTTTACGCTTTACATTATATTTAGGGGTTTTTTTTAAAGACAAACCATAATTTGGAATTATGAGTATATAGCACAATATCCTAATTAATACCCCCAAAATATTTGTATGTTATACATTGAGGTTTACATAACCTGTACTCTGCTTTAAATAAAGTAATACTAATATTAATTAATCATTTCCAAACTTCCTTTAATCTTTACCTCCTCTGTATTGAAAATTTAACTAATCATCCAAGTGCTCCACCATGATGTTGTGCTAGGACATTCAAGATCACACCTTCCAATTGCTATCCTTTCAAAGAAAATTGAAGCTATATAATTCTGCTTTGGAATAATCTAGATATTATATAAATTAATTTTATTTTGGAGAGTAAAGGAATTAGTGCATCATTTATCCGACTCAGTGGGCAGAATAAAATGAATATTTTATGTTTACAGAAGAAATAGGTACATTTGCTTTAGGATTTTTTTTTTCCTTTGTGGAATAAATTATATCAATTCACATCAATTAGTAAATCCATATGGCAGATGATTTATATTTAACTCTCTCCTTTAACCACACACTAAGCTTATGTGAAACTTGCCTTTAACCCATGCATTACAAATACCTCCTTCTCCATAGGCCAACAACATGTAGGCAACTCAATGGTCAGGTGCCAGATGGACTGTCCTTGGCTTCTCGCAGGCAGTCCTTTTCCTGGTAGGGCCCCATTCCCTCACCCATTTCTTTTCTGAAGTAATAAGTGTTAATTCAGTAAACTATTATGTTGAGGCCTGCTCTTTGATTTTAATTTGTATTAATTTGATCTGATTCACTTGAATGCATTCATTTGATATGGTTGATTTGTATGAAAATATAATTAATGCTATAAAATAAAAAGAAGGCAATGATCTATGTGAATTTTTAGAGATTCCAAATGTTAAAAATAAACAAATCTTTGATGACGAGAATTTGAGGTTCTTTACAGGTTAGGGTAGTAAGAAAAGCAGAAATACTTTAAGACTGCAAAGAAAAATAAAAGCTTGTGAAAGAGTGTAGTATTTGAATGTTATAAATGTTAATTATCATACTCCACCTACAATCTGTAGAAGTTATGTTTCACCCGAAGTCACTTCTAGTTAATGGAATGTTAACCTAGAAATCTTATTTCTGTTTACTTTTTGGTTACCTTAGTGATGCCTTTTCTCTCTTGCCATTGCCATGGAGATGAGGCAGGCAGCCACGGTTCCCACAAGGCTCCACATGCAGTTCATACATTTGTATTCCAGGGCACAGAAAGCTAGGTGAAGCTCTTCTCCTTCATTTCTTATCCCAGTTTCAAACTTGGCAAAACCCACACCTGATTCTCTAAGGACATGGGGAGAGAAATAGATCTGTGTTGATCTCTTTCCAAACCATTTGGGAAGGTCTACTGAGACAGAAGCTAAACGTCTGATGTCCGGATCTGTCAGCTCCTGTTCCTTAGCACCACGGGCGTTACTAATTGTGAAGGGCAAAAACATCCTGCACCAAATGTATAATCAGGGAAAAAAAAATCAATAAATAAAACTTCTTTCCTCCCTATTCCTCCACTCTCACATTTACAAAGGATCTATTACTATTTTCAAACCTCTAATTGGTATATTTGCATATTGACAGTTTAATTCAGTGTTACAGTCTCCTTGTAACAGAAGGCACTAGTCTTATTTTCATTGATCTAATTACCAAATTTACATATTGGCAGACCTAAGAAGACTCTACCTGGAGCATTTCCTTTGCATTTATTTAAATATTATTGGAAGCCTTCAGGCTCTGCCCTTTTGGGTGTGAGCTAGTTTCCCAATACAGTTCTGCACCACTTAATATCGATTTTACAGTTAAAAATGGACCACCTATACCAGAGTGGTCCCACACTAATACCTTAGTTTATCATGCCTTTTCTATGTTTAGATACACTAATCCTTAGCATTGAGTTACAGTTGCCTACAGTATTCAGTACAGTAATGTGCTGCACAGGTTTGCAGCTTAGGAGCAGGAGGCTGTCTCCTGCAGCCTAGATGTGTAGTGGGTTGCGTCTCTAAGTTGGGGTAAGTACCCTCTGTGACATTTGCATAAGGACAAAATACCCTAAGGGATTTTTCAGAATGTATCTCTGTAGTTAAGCAATGTGCAACTGCATTTAGCAGGCCCTGACACCTAAAGGGATCCCAAGCCCTGCTTTCAGGAATTAGACATTTGATTTTTCTCCCTTTATGCATCATATATCTCATAACAGGGATGTGTGCTTTGTCTCATGAGCTGGTGAACAACTGATGCTTCCTTCACGAACCACTTAAAGAAAATCATACTTTCTATGAAAAATACCCACATAAAACAATATGTCTTTAGTTTACATTTTATTCAAAATTGCAGGAAGCATAAAAGAATGCTAAGCAGAAATGATTAAGATTCTGTCCTTGAAAGTTTCACCTAAGTTCTATCCTATGAATGCCAGCTAAATAAAATGTTCAAAGCAACTCACATTTATATTAACACTTTTTTGCACAAGCCTAAGTGCATTCAGGAGAGAAATTCACAAAGTATTTCCTTTCAAATAAAAGAACAGATAAGATATACTGTTGCTAAGCTCCTAAACTAACTAAGTTTGGTAATCTAGAAAACTCAGAATCTTCCTTGTCTATGAACTGTTATATAAAAAAGAATACATTTCCAAATCCATAAATAAGAGTTCAAATAGTGCTAGAAAAATAGCCAACAGAAAGAAAAAACATTAAACAAGAAATTCTCACTTAGATCATAACCATGATTCTATGAACTCAGAAACCCTTCTCTTCGGATGAAGTTAGGAGAGAGCTCATGGTTTTTTCCTTCTATAAAATTGTTCGGTCAAGTTTAATGATAGTTTAATAGACCTCCATAACAGAGGATGGATCTTTTTTCCTATAAAGCAAAGGGATTAAATTTTGGAGCCCACAAAGAAGACAGTATGTTTAGATTTTCTTTCCTTCATATGGTCTGTCCAAATGGTAAGTGTGAGCACTGGCTTCACCTTGGTTATCATGTTCTCATGATCTCTCCTCTCTCCTTCTCCTCTAGGTTATTTTCTTTGTTTGCTTATTTGTTTTCTGCCATTTCTTTCTTACCTTTACTAAAGACACCTGGGAGGAGCCGCTAATTATTAGTTTTTTTTTTTCCCCCTTTAACCTGTTGATGTGTTTGAAAATCTAGTGGTACGAGAATGAGGCATAGAAAAAGGACAGGTATAAGATCCTATCTACTGCTTACCCTAATACATTTTTTACACAGGTTATTTAATCTAGCGTTCAAAGCCTTAGCTAGTTTAGAATTTCAGTTAAAGCTTGGATAGTGATTGAACTTTTATTAATGGAATATACATATAACTTTGTTAAGGATCTCACAGAGGTATTAGTGGAAACCAGAAAATGGACTGAATTGTTATTATAGCCTGCTTACCCGAATCCCTTCTTTTAATATCTTTGCAAGTCCACAAATCAGAATGTTCCACTGAGCTATCAGTCCCTCTTATTAAATTTAGAGACAGAATTCACATTTACATAAAAGTTAATAATTTCAACTTAATCTTTAACTCTTCCATAATGGAAAAGTTTACAAAATCATTTTCATAAAGCGTTAACTCAATCCCTTGACAGTTTCATTTGCCCTTCCCTTTCTGTCTGTGGTTCTAATATATCATTCTGATGGTTCAGAGAGTAGACATACAAAAAGTATTCCATGTTCGAAAACATCATAATTTTTCCCAAAGATAAACATACTTCAGCATGTAATTGGTGATATCAGCCTGACTGCAATATGATGTAATACTTATTTAAAGAGACATAACTTAGATGACAAAAATTATAAAGTTATACAATTTTGACTACTTCATTTCTTTTTACATGAAGCTTTTCCAAAGATATTTTGAAACTATTTTTTAAACCATGATGTGATTGACGCATTTCTTATTGAATACATCTCATTTTGGAGGTGTTATTTTTTCTCATCTTAAGCATTCTGCTATCATTTAGATATAGCCACTCACGAAGTTTTATTTATAAATGAACCATCAAGAGAAAAAGCAAATTCCCTACTCAATATTCAGAGTTTTAAATATTCAAAGGAATAAAATATTTAACAAAAATAATATTTTTGTTGTGGACTTGCGATCAATTCTAAGAAACAGTGTTCTTTGCATTAACCTACCATGCTTCTGATTTTTAAAACTGATAAACAAATATTAGGATATTTATGCCTATCAATGTATATACAAATATATAGGTGTGCTTGTAACAGATCCTATGTTAATACTTTTACATATAACAAAGGTTAAACTCTCTAGGTAATTTAATTTACACAAAATAAGATATTTGAAAAATAATGGTGCAACCCAGGCAGATCTGTAGGCTTATTTCCCTAATGAATTTCAGGGGGAAAAAATTTACCAGTACTCGAATTCACCCTTACAAATCACTTATCACGTATGCAAAACAGTTAAAATAGTCAGGTAGCTGAGAAAATAAAGAATAATTCAAGCTCAGTTCAGGAAATTCCTCCTCTTATCTTCACCATATTTGATGATGATGATGTTAAGAAGAATGTACTGACCCTTAATATATGCAAACTTATTCTCACTCATAAGCAACATGTAATGTCATCAAAGTATGGACCAAAAAGGTATTTTTCTGAATGAATATGTGAGTTGAAAATGTAAAGAGAAAGAAACTGATTTCTAAAACATAAATTCGACTTTGTATGAAGTAAATAATATGGTAGGCAAAGGCTGATAAAGATATAAAAGTATACCCATTGGTATTAAAGAAAACAAAAATGTTTCTCCCCCAATTATTGAGGTTTGTTAAGTTAAAAACAACAAAAATGTAGAGGAACACTCAGATTCTATAATATCTGCTTGATGGCAGGACACAAAGCCTTCACTTGCTTATCAGCCCAGAGAAAGGACCAGCAGGCACCCAGAGGGATCTGGAAAAAGATTCCCCTACCTGCCCACCTTTTCCAAGATGTGGACTGCTCTTTCTTTTGTCTTTTCACTATACTATGATTCATTGTTCTTCGTTAAAATACTATTTGGACAAGGCCCTACACCACTGCCCTGAAAGAAAGATACCTTTGAACTGAGGCCTCTCCCATGTGATGGGTACAGCATCTGCCAATAAATTTCTACTGTTTTTGCTTTTGTTAATCTGACTTTGTTTTAATATGTCTCAATGCAGAACTTATGAGTATGAAAAAAACCTTTTTTTTCCTCACCAGTATTTATTAGCTTAGTTTGTGAGTATAGATAACAGGTCCTCTTTTCTCCAAGCAAAAGTCCTCTGCCATGTACAAACACAAAACTTACTGTCTACTTTCTGGCAACTTAGTTGCCACCTATTAAAAGCTAGAGAAGTATGTGGCATTGAATGTGTGACTACCCTCTGCCCACTCTAGCCACAAGAAAAAACAGAACAAACACTCTTAACATACCACCGATGACAAAAAGCAAAACCAAACAAACAAACAAAAAAACCTGCAAATGTGCCAGTAGGCCCTTTCAGACTATATGTTCATACGATGACTGAGAATATAACAGTCACTAATTTACTTCACACAGTATGAACTGAATCAGGTGAGGATACATAAAACATTGGACATTTCTCTTCATGACAAATACCTTTCTAGGACTTTTCTACACATAGGAAACTAGGAATCTAGGTAGAGAAAAATTTAAAGTAATTTAATTTTAATAGACAAGATTTTATTTCACTTTAGAGAAAATAAATGTGACTCAGTAGAGCATTTAAAATGTTAGGGTTTACAACACATGCTGTTGAGTAAAGACAGACAAGATCCACGTGCCTTAGAATTGAAGTCAACATATCTTCCTATCTTCATCATCAATGTTTTTAAGCTGGTGTGCCATGGCACACTGGGGTGCTGTTAAAGGGTCTTAGGTGTGTCACAACAATTTGTAAAGATCATTAATTAAATTATTTTTGAAGAAAGTTCAAAGCACAGTAAGTGTATTCTTTTTTTTTTTTAATTACTCTTTTTTTGATCAACATAACTGAAGTGTGCCATGGAAGTTTAACTATAGGTTCAAGCGTGCCATGAGATATAAAATATTGAAAAACACTCTTGGAAGATGAACAATTCTAGAACCAAGAATATTTTCCTGTGCTTGGGGAAAAAGCAAAAATAACTTAGCTACTTGCTCCAGGGAGTGCATTCTACTTAAAAATAAGACCAGGAATCAAACTCATAGGCTAATTATTAATATAAAAATAATGGTTTTCTTATCAAAACTCTTGTCAAGACCCTCACCCTTTGTGCCCACAAAGTTATTATTCTCAAAGTTATTATGTCATTAGATTTGCCTTGTCCCAATCAGTTCCCCAACATGTAAGACCTGTCTAGACTCAGCCAGTACTGGAGCTAAAAATATTGTAAGTAGCTTTCTTTTCTTTCCACTTCTGAGTTCTACTAAGATTCTCTAAAAGCTAGTAAACTTAGACTTCCTTGATAAAAGGCATTTCTGGTGATACTTTGGTAAGTTGAGGCTTGACAGTCCAGATCCTCAAGTTTGTACTGGTACCCTACTAAGACAGTCTTGCTGCTGCAGCTCAATATTCTTGACTCAGAAGAGCTCATGCCTCTGCTCAGGGAGAATCTGTCCACCCGTAAGAGTGAGGTAGTCTCTGCACTGGGTCCAATTTCACTCTGAGCTCCCAAATGACAGGAATTGTTTATTTGGCTTGGATAAGGGCTCTCAAAATAAAATAAATGAGCTCTGAATTTATTTTAGAAGTTTGCTTATTCCAATAAAAATGTGGATTATTGGAAATTTTGAAACTGTACTGCCTTTCATTCTAATGAGGTCCTTAAATGAACAATTCTGTGAATATCAAATTTTCCCTGGTAGCTAGTATAATTCTAAATTATCCTTTCTGTAATTATGGCTATAAAGAAAGATAAGCATGTTCATTGCAATTTTAGTACAAAAGCATTTAAGTCACAGGGGCTCTGGCCCAATTTGAGCCCACAGCCAGCTCCATAGGAAACTAAGAGAGTAGGGCAAGGGCCTCTTGAATGAGCTGTTTATTGAATGGACCTCTAAGTTAATGGTTAGCCATCTCTAATTGCAGTCTCAGAAACCTACAGTTCATGTGAGAGGGAAACTTTTGAGAGATCTGTCTGAAGAAATCTCTTATGGAAAAAATGAGACAAGACGAAGGAAAGTTCTTGAGTTTTTGACGGATGACTCAGGACAAAATTGTCAAATAAGGATGCCAGTCTGACAAGAACTTCTGACCTTGTCAGCAGTCGGGATCAGCTCTCTCACAGACTCATCAGACCTATGTCCATTCTCTTTGTTATGAAATTTATCTTATGTATTTCACTTACAACAAAAATATCCATTAAAAAACCCCAGAGAAATAAACAGCAGTACTGTTGATACTAATAGAAAACAAAATGCACTCTCTTAGTTCTTAATGCTTTCTGGTAATACTGGGATTTCCTTAGCTTGGGGGAACACTACATCCAAATTATGCTTCATCTTTATGCAGCCTTTTCTCTACGTTTCTGTGTCCACATCTCCTTTAATTTCTCTAATAAAGACACCAGGCACAGTACTTAGTGCCCACACTAATTCTTGGATTAATCCATCTTGAAACTTATATTTGTAAGATACTATTTCTGAATAAGGCCACATTCTAAGTTTCAGGTAAACATGGATTCTTGGTGGATATTAGTTTGCTATAAGCTGAAAGGGTAGTTATAAACATAGTCACTACAGAACTGAAGAGAAGAAAAAAATGCGGGTATTCAATAGAAGTGTTTTCAGATATAATATGGCACTCTATTTTTATTGTACCCTAAAACTTACAAGAAGAAAATGTCTCTAAATATTATAATACATCTTGCAATTCTTTGTTACATGCTTAATTAAATAAACCTACAAACTCCTTCATTGTTGCATAACCTCTGCCACAGAATCAAAAGACAACTTGGTGATGGTCATTTGTAACACCATTTACATCTCCAGGCTTCAGTACACAGTTGTCACCCTCAAACCTCTAACTAGGAAGCATTCTTTCTTGACTTATGACACTTGTTAGATGTCCTTTTCCTGAAAATTTCCTAAAATCTCTATTTCCTAACAGGTAATAATTACTGTGAAGAGTGATTTAACCACATTCTTTCTTCTTAAAACAAACTCATATATGAAGTTTCACATGACAGACTCATGTCTGATCACATCAGACTCACGTCAGATCAAAAATTGTATTGACATGTGCAAAGTTATTGAGCCTGAAACTCTCAAGTATCAGACTGACCAGATAAAAAACATATCCAGCCTTGAATGATGCCATCTAAAACTGGAAGCTGAGGGCAGCACCTGTGGCTCAAGGAGTAGGACAGAGGCCTCATATACCAGGGGGTGGTGGGTTCAAGCTTGGCTCCGGCCAAAACTGCAAAAATAAATAAATAAATAAAAATAAAAACTGGAAGCTGAAACCAAATAGAGACAGGACTCATCTGGTCACGTGGTACTAGTCCTTGTAATGGTCATGGTTTCACTCAAGGAATCTAGTGGGAGAGAATATAGAAGATTTATGACTTTAGGGTCATAATATAAAATAGCCCTGTTTCTTTCTAGAGAAATCAACCCTGCATAGTACTTAAGTAAAACATGGAACTACATGCTATATAGTTTGTGTTTTGCCTTATTTGCATTCTTTTAGATAAAGATAGCTACTACCATTTTATATTCCCATTCAAATAACAACTATATAACTGGATAATTATTCCCCTGGGGCATACTAAGCACCCATCTATTTTTTATAAGTACTTAGCTATTACTGTAGTGACTTAAATTTTCCTGTGATTTTATTCTTGCTTGATATGTGGATTAATATTTCTCTGTTCTAAAAATGAGTTCTAATACTTTCAATTAAATTTAACTATTTTCTAATTCAGAAAAGGTATAAAGTTTCTAAAGAAATATTATAATTTTATTAAGAGAAGTTTTATAAATTAGGACCTGATTTATGTTAAGAATATAAATCCCTCAGTTTTTAAAATTATAGATTATTCCAAACCTGTCTTTTTTTTTTATACTATCTATTTAAGTATTTCATGTTTCTTTTCAGCTGCATAAAAACTATAGAGATCAGGAGTTTATCACAACTTTTTCTCTTGATCTGATTTCAAAACCCGCATTTTTTTATGTCACTTATTGGCAGAACTAAACCTTTGGAGACCTTAGCCACTTGATTTTAAGGTATCTTTTAAACTTAATGGTTCTCATTCTGTATTAACCTGTTAATCACTGAAAATACACATTTCTTAGTAATCAAGCATTTGGTCTGTAAATTCTGCTACGCATACATTTAGATTTGTTGGTATGTTATTTTAAATTCTGCTATTCTCTTTCTGTTAACAGAGATAAAGCCTCTAAGATACTAGTCACATGGTAAATGTACAAATGTACAAATCTTTGGTGAGGTCAAAAGAAGTTACTGTAGAATGCCAGCCTATGGTTTCATAGTCAGAAACAGATGAAGCAGGGCTAAAAATTTCATGAGAATAATCTTTGGTGTGTTCATAATAGCTGCATTTTAGTCCCCAAGGACTTCACGTGGGACCTGGCAAGGGCTTTACATGAAATCATCCCCATGTTGACTGCACCAAATCACCAAATCAAGAATGATTATGAAACAGCACACTAAAATTCCTTAGAGTTGCCTGATGTTTGTCACACCATTACCAGTTTTATCCCCTAAGCCCCATAAGTGACATAGACTAAAAGGCACACCTCGGAGTTCATTTGAATATCTTTCAAATAATTACTCCCTACAAAGGAGTATTTCAAATAATTACTCCCTACAAAGGAAACTGAACATACTCTATTTGTTGTTTGCTTGTTCTCAGGATGACAGAAAGCATTTCCTTTCCAGAAACCTAGAGCTCTGAGAGTAACAAAGTTAAGTTTAATCCTTTATTCACAAAAAGATCCTTACCAACCTATCTGTTCAATGACAGGGCAGCCCTTTTATTGAAACTCCATTAAAGAGCTTTGTAAAGTCCTACCACTAACTCAGTAACTTAATTTCTCATATCTGAATGAATATCTTGAAAAGAGAAACAGAGAAAAAATATTTCTGAAACTAATTTAGCAAAGCTCTCAGGGACACTTAAACTTTTAGAGTAGAAGTTTTACTATAAGTTTTATTGATAAAAGGATCAGTTTTTCCTGGGATTCACAAACTCTGTCTCCTTTAGTAACAGACTGGCCAATACTTCTGGAATTTCACCGCTCATGTTAGTCTTTGCTTTATTGCAAGTATACACATCCCAATAATTCTAAGGATATATGTGATATATGTAGTCTTAATATTAACATCAACTTTGACTCAACAGCCTCTTAAACAACTTTTACTTGCTTGCATAATCTAAAATCCAGAGTTTTCTAAAAGGCATCAGGTT
This sequence comes from Loris lydekkerianus, assembly GCA_963574355.1. Taxonomy (NCBI): domain Eukaryota; kingdom Metazoa; phylum Chordata; class Mammalia; order Primates; family Lorisidae; genus Loris; species Loris lydekkerianus. Next base: position 16,584 of record CAUYPK010004891.1, read on the forward strand.
TTGTTCGTGGCTATGAACTTCATAGAAAAAGCAAATAAGACCTTATTAAAAACTATTACAGACGCTTGGTGCAGTGGCTCACACCTGTAATCCTAGCATTCTGGTCAGTTGAGGCAGATGGATCACCTGAGCATAGGGGTTTGAGATAAACCTAAGGAAGAGTGAGACCCCTTCCATACTAAAAATATGAAGAAAAAAACAAATAAACAATCTTGACATTGTGGTTGGCACTGGTCATCCTAGTTACTCAGGAGGTTGAGACAAGAAGATCACTTGAGCCCAAGAGTTCAAGGCTGCTGTGTGAGCTATGATGCCATGGCACTTTACCCAGGTACCCAGGGTGACAAAGTGTTTGATTGTTTAAAAAAAAAAAAAAAAAAAAAAAGAAAGGAAGGAAGGAAGGAAGGAAGAAAAGAAAGAGAGAGAAAAGAAAAAGGAGGAGGAAGAAGAGGAGAAGGAGGGGGGACAAAGGAAGGGAAGGGAGAAAATGGAAAGGGAAAGAAAAAAAAAAGAAGAAAAGTGAAAGGAAGGAAAGGAAAGGAAAGGAAAGAAAAGGAAAGGAACATGTTATGTAAACAGGAAGTTTAGAGCTAAGAATTCTGGCACAACTCCAGAATAACAAGATAGCTTTTACCAAAGACCTCCAGATTAAGGAAATGACAGCATGAAATAAACAAGTTGCTTCAAATATGCTTGGAACAAGATCCAGCTTCCAGCTCACACATTATCATGGTTTAACTCTGCATGCTTTTGTTCTATATCTTGCTAGAATGCTTTAGGTTCCAAATTATTACTGGATACTTTATTAACAATATAGTCAATACTGTCCCTATCCTAATATTGCTTTTTGTTGTTTTTCTGATTTATTATAAATCCAATATTTAGCTGCAACTTGATTGTTACTTGGCTAAAACATCAAGTGTTCCAGATTGTATTCACTTTCTGTCATGCTCCATTCATCCAGGCTGTTTTGATAGTAATTTCCATATTGATTAAGTTGATTTGAGGAAATAAATTCATTTACCAAGTGATGTTTTAGATTGCAACGCAGGCATCTAGAAGACTACCACAACTTCTATCAAAACTTACCTAAAAAGAGTGCTTCCTTGTCACCTAAGGAATAGTATTTGCAAATCTGTCGTGGAAGTCATCTATTGTATTTAAACATTCACAAAAATAAACTTGGGAAAGTGCCAGACCAGATGGTGTGTATTAAAAGACCATCATATTTTTTAGATCTTACAAGAAAGATACATGGCTTAAGCACCAAGAACCTCTTTGGCTGAACCGTCCCTAATGACATCAATAGTACGTGTTTTATTTCCTGGTGCCAGACCAGTCTTAGAAGGAGTGCCAAAATATCCCCATACTATTCAGCAAATCAGTAGGGATACTTTGGTCAAAAACACAGGTTTGTGGTCCGCAAGCCTATCAGCTACTTAATATAAATTGGATAAGAACTTGTTAACTTGATAAACTGATGGACGCATTCAGCAGAAATTTTGATATTGTCAGGGGCAGGGGCTAATATTAGGCTCATCAGTTTATCTTCTCAGAAAAAAAGAAATTAAAAAGTTTAATTTTTAAGTCATGTATTATTCTTATAAAATCTCAAAAATTTGATGGCCTCTTAATACACACCATCTGGTTTGGCTCTTTTCCAACTTTATTTTTGTGAATGTTTAAATACCATAGATGACTTCCATGACAGATTTCTAAATGCTATTCTTTTGGTAACCAAAAAAAGCATGCTTTTTAGGTAGGTTTTGGTGGTCACTGAAGTGGAGATTATAATGCTTTTTTCTGTTCCTATGCATTTTTATTGACTTAGAAATCAATGTGAAAAGAGAATATAATGCAACTGAATGGTTTAATTAAAGCCATAACACTCCTTGCATGAAAGCTTTAGGAAATTGTGCTAATGATGGTTTCAAATATACCCAGTTTAGATATAATAGGATCTTGTTGAAGTAGAATATGGTAGATTTCTATAGATCTCGCTTGGATCTTTTCCATTATGAAAATAATTTTTAAAGATTCAATAATTAGTCTAACACCACTGTATCATAATTCTGGGAGTTCTTTGGATTAAAGATAGGCTATTGCATTAGTTATTATTGTTTTTTTGTTTTGTTTTGTTTTTTTTGTTTGTTTTTTTACCCACGATCACACTCTTAGTGACATAAAACAGTACATCTTTATTAGCTTCTAACATGGGAAATTGCTTCATCAAAGCCAGCAAGGAAGAAGGAATATACAATCTTTAATCTAATTACAGAGTGACATCCCTTCAGGGTTAGTAACTAGAAGCAAATTTCTCAAGGGAAGATTACTCCAAGCTGTGAATAGCAGAGGCAGGTTTGGGGGAAGTCATTTTCAGAGCTAGTGACTTCAGGCATTTCTCTTTCTTGTTTTAAATGTGACAGTCACTCTTAGCTTGTGGCTTAGAAGACATCTATAAATTCTTTTTTTTGTTGTTGTTGGGGATTCATTAAGGGTACAAGATGTGTCACACACTGAGGCCCCACCTTTCTCCCTCCTTCCCTCTCTCTGCTCTTCCTTTCCCCCACCCTCCTCCCTCCTTTTCTGTCTCTCTGCTCTCCCTTTCCCCATCCCCACTGTATTATTAATTGTCATTAATTGTCCTCATATCAAAATGAAACACATAGGACTCATGCTCTCCATTCTTGTGATGCTTTATTAAGAATAATGTGTTCCACTTCTATCCAGGTTAATACAAATGCTATAAAGTCTCCATTTTATTTAATGGCTGAATAATACTCTATGGTATACATGTCCCACATCTATAAACTCTGATCATTATTTTATTCACAGTATTTGACTATACTGCTCAAATGTGTCATTTCCAGGCCTTAGTCTATATTGCACAGCTAATTTCCCCCAAAATGCTCAACTGACAAATCAAATAAGAAAATATGATACTTTCAGATAGTGGAAGATCAATCTTTAGAAACTCTACTTCCAACCATGAGAAATAAAATAATGGTAAAATCTGTATTGATTATAACCACAGGCAACAGTGACCTACTATCAGTTTATGGTAGACCAAAAACGGGAGAGATGCCTGAAGAACTAAAACTAACACGATTTCCTCCTCTTGAGATAAACAAGTTCCGGGAGTGGACTGGATGGCAGTGCACAATTTTGGATGAAGAAAGAAGAGACTGACACGCCTCATACTTAAAACCAATAAGATGTCGGTCCCTGTGTTAACAATTCTGTGACCAGGCACATTTTTCTGTTTCCAGGTTAAACAATACTGAAAACAAGCAAAAATAATGCAGATATTTTATATAGAGATTTTTTATGGAACGTTAAAACTGTAAATCAACTATTTAATATGACACCTTACTTTTCCACATTAACAGAGTGTTCATCAAATCTCACTTCAATATCCTCACTTTATTGTGTTCGCTAATCCAGACATACCATAGTATAAATTGTGTCTAATTCTTATTTGATCTCTATTCTCACAAGCTAACGTAACGTCTGTAAGCTCAGGTCCTAAAACCCTATTAGTAAGCTGGCTACATACTGCATGTGACCTGTATAGCCCCATGCCTAGTTTCATGGTCTGCTGTCAACATTTAAAATTATCAATGATTTTTAAAAACACTTGTTTAAAAAATGTTCCCCGGGCCCTGTAAACTATGGTCAGTTCTGCCAATAAATATCATTCTCTTCTTTTTTCCATTTTTTGAAACACTACTAAGACTCTGACGAGTTGGTATTCTCTCTTCCTGCACAAAGTCTAATATACTCAACTTGTCTTGGTTAATAGGCTTTTTTTAATGGTGCATTTTTGAGAAATTTTGGTTGATATAACTGTTAGCATATGCTGCCTTATTTAAAAAAAAAAAAATTATTTTACTAAACTTTGTTTTACCTAACAAGATAAAAAGAGTTAAATTCTTTCAGTAAGGAAAAATTCATGTTAACTGTAATTACATGAATTTTTGGAGTTGAAAAGCCAATAAGGGAATTTTACCAGATGAAAAATAGAATCCTACTTATGCATAAAGACCTGGTTCAAATGTTATTCAAAGGAATTTAATCTTGTTTTATTATTTTATGACATCAGTGCAGATTCTAGGATGGCACTGGGACATTCGCCTTACCTTCTAAATTTCTACCTTTGAGAAATTATTGAAATTATCCTGCTTTCCCAATTGGTCTTCCATATAGCTGTGTAACTGGGGTTCTGAAGCCAGTGTGCTGGCTGAAGGGTTAAATGGAGGCTGGCATCAACTTCATATTCTAATAATCAATCCTTTCCTCGAGTAGAGCTCCCTTCCAGAGAGAGGGGTGCATTTTTCTTAATTACATAAAGACATTGTCTAGTTTACAATGGCATTGCTCACCAGGGCAGATGTTCAAATGTCAAAAGTTTTTATTTGCCGGATAAATATATGACCTGAAGAACAATAGGAACTAGGGACTCGTACCTCCCTCTTTTCTCTTATATGTTTAAGAACAAAAAGGCTCTGTATATAAGTGTTTAAATGAGTATCCAGTTGGTATGGATTAGGAAAAAAATTAGAAATTATGCTGTTCCTTACCTTTATGCTTCTAGCCCACTCAGGTGTCAGGCAGAATAGAACTAACGGTTGCTTCCCCCATACCAGTGATTTTCAATTTTTTTTTTTTTTTTTTAATCTCATGTACACTTGAATCTATAGTTAAACTTTCATGGCACACTTAAATTATGTTGATCTAAATTATAAAAAGAGTAAAAAAAACACTGTGCTTTGAACTTATTTAGAAACTAATATAATAAATGATTTTTAAATTTTTGCAGCTTACCCAAGATCCTCTCATGTCACCCTGGTTGAAAATCACTGCTCTAGACAGTGGTTTGCTACTGCCACCCCTTCCTGGAAATAATTAAATTTGCTCAAATTTTCTGTCCTTGCAAGACAGACAAAATAATTGAAGCTCTCAGTTATAAATTCCAAATTTGTTATTATTCTACCTCATTTTTTCTTTCTCATGATCAGAGTGATGGAAAGGACTTTCTCTCCTCCTCCTTAGCTGTCACTGTATTCTGGGTCCAGTGCAGTGAAGCCTCTATTTGTACTTATTCCATCATCCAGCAGGCAGGTCGATAACACATGCCTTTTTTCTATATGGTGATGTCATGGAGGGATTAGAAGGCGTGAGAGGCTCAGGATTATGTTTAGTCAGTGGGGACTGGACAGGGAAGATTGTGCTGGGAACAAACAGCAATTGAACTGTAACACATTTACAGTTAAGTTATACTTAAATTATATGGACATCTAAGAGAAAAGAAAGATATTTATAGTAAGCAGAAGAATATTCCTCCCATTTATCACAAATGAATATAGACAGGAATTTTTCCAAAAGTGTCTATATGAATATTTTACTTTACCCACATAATTCACAAAGTTTACTCCATCTTTGCCTCAGGTAAATATTTTAGAAATATCTGGAGCTTTAGGTCAAGACCTGGCATGGCATCATTGCTCCCATTGCTTTGAAAGTCACTCCTGATAAAAGTTGTATCTGATATTTATTTGAAGAAATTGGCAATCAGTCAATTTTACCCACATTTTGCTTATCATTTCAAGGTTTACAATGAATGAATCTGTGCCGTGTTAAATGAGAACCAAGCACAGATGGATGACAGGGGAGGCACCTTCATGAACACACAGAACAGAGATAAGATTCTGAGGGAGGTGATTACAACGTGACACAAACGTTACAGAATCTGGGGGGTTGGGGGGGGTGAAGGTGAACAGTACTGTCCATGCCAGGGAAGGATAACAATGAGTGTGTATTTTTTCCACTGTCTCCAGGGAAAAAGAAATGGCGCTCCATCAATGCCTGGGAGAAGAAAAAATACTCTTCTAACCTGAGTTCCTTCCCTTGCTGCCCTCCTCTCATGGCTACATTCCCCATCTGCAAAGGTCTACACGCGGGACCTCTCGCCAGGTTTTCAGTTGTGTGTGGAAAACAGCCTCAGTACAGCATCTCCCATGATGGTGATAAAAGCCTACCACAAGGGAGAGTAAAAGGCAAGGTGACCTGAGTACATAAACAAGGACAGGGAGCAGATACCACTCGAGGCGATGGATGGCTCAGCTCACACCTGACCTGACACAACTTCAGAAGAAAATGAGACTGAATTGGTACTGCTGTAACAAACCTGGTCGTGACTGGTCCTGAGACTATTACTGTCTCTCACATGCACATGTTCCTTTGCAGTTTGTTGTTCTCAGAAACAGGTTTGCATGGGTAAGAAATTCCCTAAAGAAACTGAGAATCTAATTGAGAAAACAAAGAATTAAAATTTGGTGACTCAATATTTGACAAATTGCTAATTGTTTAATTAAAAAATAAATTCCACGTTAATAATGAGCCATAAAACTTTATCTTAACTCTTAGTAAAAGATAAATACTTCAGTAAAGAAATGTTACAGGTTTGCCCAGAGATGTGTCTAAAGTTAGCCGTCATCTTGAAAGGCTTCATGGAAGATTGAGGAGCTATGACAGGATGAGTAGGATTTAGGGACATTGAGGATAGAAACAGGACATTCTGGACACTTCAGGCAACAAAATCTTCAATATAGTATTTGTTATGAAAATGTCACCATGTAAATTGATGGGGCAATTAGTTTCTCTTTCTTTGCAAGGAAGCATTTACAGCACTCATTTCTTCAATATCTGTCAGATGGAATAGGAAAAGTTAAGATTACAGGCAAGATATGTTCTTGGCAGGGTCAATTATGTCCCTTTAGACAGAGAGAGAAAAAACAAAACATAAAACTAAATTGATTTTTCTACGTTTGGATCCCTGATGCCTTTAGTTAATCAGTATATTGCTTGATTGATTATGATCTTTTTTATTTTCTCTTTAAAAATTTTAGAACTCCCTTCATTTGATGGAAGCAAAAAATCTTCTATAGAATCGAATCTCTTTACTTTTCTTAAAAGCTACACCTTGGACAGCAGAAAGATAATCTATTTAACATGTTGGAAATTATAAAATATTAAACAATATGTACTTGTGTATATGTATTAACTATATAGTTTAATATAATAGTCATCCATACCAATAGAATGTGTGAGCATTTCTCAATATTTCTTAAGTATCTACTACCAAGAGACAGTATCACCATGGCTTAGACTCTACAGCCATGCTACTTATAGTTATTACATTTAGGTCACATTACTTAAAGATTTTGTGCCTTAATTTATTAATTGTTAAAACTGCAAAATGATTGTATTTACTTCCTTGGAATGTTTTGATGGCTAAATAGGCTAACAGGTTAAAAACATTAAGAGTAATAACTGCTGCATAAGACTTTTGTGTGTGTGTGTGTGTGTGGGAAAACCAGCTAACGTTTAATTGTAAAATTTTAAAATTGTACAAGTATTCTGACATTTCCCCCATATTTAGTCTCTCATGACAGGAAAATACCACCAATCACAGGATTTCATGGGTTTAATAAGTTTACCCCTTCAGTTCCTATTTGCAGCACCCCATATTCCTCTGCAATACCAGGCAGAACCGGCTGTGGCCAACCATCAATTTCTGTTTCCCCAGAGTTTAAGAGTTCAGGTCTCTTGAGTATTGTGTTGCAGTGGCACTTGCCAAAATTGGTACCTCCCCAAATTGAGGGGCTGTAATGTAGCAGTGAAATAAGCTTTTCCCCCTTCCAGGGGGGAGGGGGTCACTCTAAAACCTAGAGGATCTGGCTGTGAGGTCTTTCCTCCTGTCCCATCTCTTCAGGCTTTTTGTTGGTTTGTTTTTATTTGTTTGTTTGTTTGTTTGTTTTTGCAGTAGAGCAAGAGAGACCAAATCCTAACCTGAGTTACAAGAAACAAGACAGTGATGGCTATAAAAGGAGTGACCAGGAACAACTGAGATTCTCCTTTACCTCCCACATCCAAGACTTTAATAAATATTAAAGCCCTCCAACAGTCTGAGGGACAGTGAACTGGCCCCCTGTTTAAAAAGTTTGAGGATGCCTGGAATACCTCAAAAAACTAAGAGTAGACTTACCATTCAATTCAACAATGCATTCAACTGGGCAAAATAGGAATATTAATATTGACTTGTGGAAAAATTAAATGCATTTTTTTTTCCTTTCTCAAAGGAAAAGGGGCACTTGCACTAGAAATGTTTATTGTAGCACAAATCCCAATTACAATGATGTGGAGTAAACCCAAATTCCCATCAACTCATGAGTGGATTAACAAAATATGGTATATGTATACCATGGAATACTACTTAGTCATGAAAGACGATGACCTAATGCCTTTTGCAACAATTCTGATGGAATTGGAGACCACTATCCTATGTGAAATAACTAAAGAATGGGAAAAAGTACCAGATGGACTCACTATTAAATTAATGAGCACACATGTGCATAGAGGGAAGTAAAACTCAACAGAAATCAAGTGGGGGAGAGAGAGGAGGGAAAGAGCAAAAACCTACTTAATGGGTACAATAAACACTATTTGCATGATGGGTGTACTTATAACCATGACTCAAACATTAATAAACTGATCTGTGTAACTGAAAATATGTGTACCCCCATAATAAAGGAAAAAGATACCTACACTCGATGTTTATTGCAACACAATTCACAATTTCAAAGATATAGAATAAACTTAAGTTCATCAATTTATAAGTGGATGAAGATAATGTAGAATATATATACCTTGGAGTACTACTCAGCCATAAAAAGAAATCCAATAATGTCTTTTGTAGCAACTAGGATGGAATTGGAGACCATTATACTAAGTGAAGTAGCACAAAAATGGAAAAACAAATCCTACATGTATTCTCTAGTACTTGGAAGCAAAGCAATAGGCACAAACAGTCACAAAGAGATGTAAAAGACACGGAAAACCAAGAAGCAGAGAGGGTAAAAGTGAGGTGAGGGTTAACATTTACCTATTAGGTACAATGAACACTATTTTGTTAATGGGAACACTTAAAGCCTTGACTTAAGCATTATACAAAATATCTATGTAACAAAAACATTTTTACGCCTTTACTATTTTGAAATTAAAAAAATAAATAAATAAAAAACAGGGTGGTGCCTATGGTTCAAAGGAGTAGGGCACCGGCCCCATATACTGGAGGTGGCAGGTTCAAACCCAGCCGTGGCCAAAAACTGCAAAAAAAAAAAAAAACAGAATGTCACATTGGTAAAATAATGCCTAATATATAGGAAAATTATAACACATGAATATTATATATAACGTGATTTTAGAAATTGATAACACTTATAGCTCAAAATACAATGGGTAAAAGACCTAAAGATACAGTTACCAGGAAAAAATACAAATCATTAACATTAAAATTGAATATCACTCAAAAGATAGAAGTCTTTGCCTGAGTGGTAGGATTACATAAAATATGCAATTCTTTTTTTTTTTTCTCATTTTCTTAGTTTGCGTAACTAAGAAAAATCAAGACATTCTATTTTTAGGGAAGTATATTCATATTCTCAGATGTAAGCTGTGAGCTGGGAACTATGAGTTTTGTTAAGAGTAGTGATTAGATACTGATTGTATAAGATTTGCATTGTATCATACTGAATATGGAGTTTTGTTAAAACATAAAGGGTTGATCAATGTTTTAAGGATTTTAATTCCAAAGTCATATGCTAGAGCAAGGTGGTCTGACTTCAGGACAGTAGAGACTTTACTGCAATGTTCATGGTACCATGGATGCAGGGGAGGTTTCTAAGAAAGGATGGACGAAACTCAGTGATGGGCTGTAACAGTCAGGAAAATAACTCAAATATCATTATGACATCCAGTGAAATTCTCAAAAGAGTTAAACAGGGTTCTTTGTGAAGTACCTCTCATAGATCACCATGGTCAGCCTCTGTCATTGGAACATTAAGTCCAATTTGACAGTATACATAGAAAGAGAAGCACATTAGCCAACCAACATTACTATTGTATAACATTAGTGAGAATTAGTTATTTCAAAATTATAAATAGAATTTGAGAGAGGATGCACTTAATCTCTCTTAATACCACAGTGTCATCGCTAGGAAATCAATGTAGGAGAATAATAGTGTAATTAACACTTGCTATATGAACATGGATTCTGAGGGAGCAGGGAGTTAATTATATGATCGGAGTGTTTAATGCATGAGGCAAGATCCAATGACAAATCTACCTTTTAAGTTATGCTTGCACTTATACCAGTGAATTTTTGTGCCAGGAGAACCCTTTTATGGAAAAAAATACTTTTAAAAGAGGCAATTCTATAGAGTGCCCCAAAGGTCACCTAGTAAGTTGGCATACATAGGGAAAAAAGGGAAATTGTAGCTAAATGTACCTTTATTTGCAAAACATTCATTACAAAATTTTACAAAGAGGTGTCAACAAATACAGAATATTTTTCAAATATTTTGTAAAATTCCTTAATGAACATTTTGTAAATAAATACACATTGAGCTATAATTTCCCATTTCCCCTATGTAGAGTGATTTAATGAGTGACCTTTGAGACACCCTATAATTAGTCCCTGATAATTATTTCGATTCTCTGCCTTCGCGGCTGGGTTGCTGATTGATAAAACTTTGTATTTCCTAAGATACTAAAAAGTGTTACAGTCAAAGATTTGGCCTATGAGTTCATTGGATATTTAATATAATGTTTCATTTCTTAGCTGTGATCCACTTTGAGTAGATTTAGTTTCCTTTGGGGGGACAGCAATATAGGCTGCCCTATTGACTTATTGTGAGGATCAAAGGAGAGGATATATGTAAAATGCTTAAAAGATTGCCTGGTGAGTGGTAAACACAGTATATGAAGTTGCTCTTTTGATATTATTATTTTATCCTATTTTTCCCAAATCTTCAGGGATGTTTCACTATGGAACATTACTACTGACATTGAACCTAAACAAAGTATCTTAATCTTTCTGAACTGAATTTCATATGCCTAAAAATGTGCTCTGACTGCCTCTGTATATTGTTCTGTGGATTGGACACATATTTAATAGTTACTTTCCATTTCTACACATATAATGTTATTTAATGCAATGCTTTCAAAATAATTAAGTGCTTACATGTATGAACCACCTATTATCAACTATGCATATTTACCAAGGTCCTAGTGAAGTATTCAAGATAAGTAGAGAATGATACTCATAAGTATTTTAGGTCTTTATTTTTCAAAGATGATTCAATATACTATCCAAATTACTAATTTTTCCCTTATCCAAAATCTCATATATAGATGATTTTCCTACCTTCTCAGTAAAAACAAGGTACAGATGACATAACTCAGCCAGCCCCAACAGATTATCTCTTTTGGATCCTTGGAACTGGAACCTAGAGAGACATAAAAATTAATCGCTTCTGGGCCTCAAACTTTATCCTTGACTTAGAAGTTATTGACGCCATTGAAGTTGATGCCATTAATGCCATTGATACCCAGAAGTTATTGGGCCTTTTGAAATCAAAAGAATGAAAGGCATGGGGTTGGGGGAGGGGGGAGGAGGAAGAATGTGGGCAGAGAGAAAAAAAGAATGAGAAATAAGCTCTGATGAAATTGAGTTATGCTTTTTCCCCTTAGGTTTGTGAGATACTGTAACATCCTAGAAATAAATCATCCTTATCTGATAGCACCTTGACTGACCTTTTGATTTGTTTGCTTTGTTTATTTGGAAATTATTTCTGACTACTGACTATGATAGAGTTTATTTCACATCATGTTACAGCAGTTGCACATATTTGAAAAGTCAAACGGTATTATAGGCAAAGGAAATGGCTTGAGATAAAGCACTGAGGCATGAAACATTAGTTCTGTTCAGTGTTTATAGGGCATAAAGTGCAAAGCAAGAAGCCCAGGAGCTAAAGGGAGGAAGGGCCCAGCTTGCGGATTGTGTTATTGCTGTGCTAGGTTTGAGTTCTTTTCCTCTATATCTGACAGGTAGTAAGAGTGATATAGCTAAATGTGCATTTTCAATATATTAGTCTGGTAGCACAATGGAGAACAGTCTATAAGATTTAAATATAAATAAGTGGGGGCGGGGGAACAGGTTAGGTCAAAGCATATAAACCAAAGTAAAAAAAAAAAAAAAAAATTATTTATTGGCGGTGCCTGTGGTTTAAAGGAGTAGGGCACAGGTCCCATATACCGGAGGTGGCAGGTTCAAACCCAGCCCCGGACAAAAAAAGAAAACAAAAACAATTATTTATCTATGTCAGAAAAATAAGAATTATATCTTAATTACTAGTTGTAAAAACTCTATGAGGCCATTATAATTAACTTTTTTTCTTTATAACAGACAATAAAAACCTCTGACGAAGTGACAGTGAAAATTTGAAATCTGTGACCAAAACTGATTTTTAATCCAGAAATCTCCAATTTCAAGATTTGCATTCTAGAGCTATAGTAATTTTAATCTGAATAACGTGTGTTCTTTATTTCCAAAGAGGTGAACAGGGGCCCTTTCAGCTGATGGGAAGGACACTGCCTGAGTAGAGACTGTAACTTCTGTGGAGCCTCTTCATTTTATCTGTTTTTTTCTCTTTTTTTTTTCATACTGGATTTTCACTTAAAATTTCTCTTGGGAAGAAATCAATCAAGGTTAGGATGGATTTTGCTGCTATTAAAGGAACAAATATGTAAATATACCAAAAATTAACAGGAGTTTTACACACACACATATCTTTGAAATCTATTCACTAAACTTTGTGATTTTCAAGTCACTGCTTAAACGCAATGCTTTAAGACAGTCCTTGTCGAGAAGTGATTCTTAGGACAGCAGGTAGCATGGAAGGGTAATATAATAAGTGCATTTCCATGGAAGGGGGGAACTAACATACAAGGAAGTCACCAGGACCCAATTATTAATATTATCACTTTTCCTCATTTGAATTTGGATAGTAATTAATGTCTATCCTTAAAACACACAGATTCTTGACTAACGATAAGACTGATGTGTCTGTTTTTGATTGGTTTACATAAATTATGTGGCTAGTTCAGCCAGCCACTGGGTATGATGACATGATCTTTATTGAAAAAAATGATTTGCTCTGGAAAGCCAAGGATTATTTCAGTTTGAAAAGAAAAAATAAAAAAACAGCAAAAAGAAGGGAAGGAAGAAACAGGCAGACCCCATTTGAAATTAAATTGCATCCTTTTTAAGGAAGCACTATCGAGTAGAATTATTATGTGAGTCACATGACTAATTTTAAATTTTATAGTAGCCACATTAAAAAAAGGCAAAAAGGAACAGATGAAATTATTACAAATAATATTTAATTTGATATGCCAAATCCCAAGTACTGTCATTGTAACACACAATTAATGCCGCAATTTTAATGAGATAATTCACTCAGAACACATCTTAATCTAGATACTAATTTTCATTGAAAATCATTAATTGAATATTTGGACTTAGCAGTTTATAACAGAAAGGGTACATTTATATACCCAAGTCATTCCAAAGATGTTCAAAATTTTTCCAATAATTAAAATCTAGTATATTCTAATAATAAATATTAATAATAAAAATTTAGTTCTTCAGTCACACTAGCCACATTTCAACTTACTCATTATTTCTTGGTGGCCTGTGACTGAACTGGACATAACAGATTTCAAGGCTAGGATGTCTATATATATTTCTTGAGTGAAAATGATGAAAGAATGAGGGATTTCAGATAATTCGATCATCTTGATAATGAAGGATATGAAGGAAGATGTATAGTTTCTTCGTTAATACCAGAATGTTTTACATTTTCTGAGCGCATTTTTGTCTTAATTTATCTGGCGTTTCAATGTCATAATTTTTTTTTTCTTTTCTTTTCTTTTTTTTTTTTTTAGAAACAGAGTCTCACTTTATCACCCTTAGGCAGGGGTGGCGAACACGTGGCTCTCGAGCCGCATGCGGCTCCCGGCCAAAATGAATGCGGTTCTTTGCCTCTTATCATTATTTTGTATACTGTGGCTCTTTGCCAAGTTTGGATTTTGTTATGCTGCTTCTGAGGAGGGACCTCTGAGGAGAGATCTCTGAGCACATAGTCCTGCCCCCAGGGGGGGAAACACGTGAAATCAAAGCACCAGTCCATTCTGACTGACACTCATGTAAAGGAACTGCTCCGAGTGGCTACAACTGAATACAAACCTGATTTGCAGAAGATTACTGAAAACAAAAGATGCCAGAAATCCCACTGAGATTATCATCCAATCTCTCCAACAAGGTAACAAAAAACACCTGACTGAGCATGTTATATTATGTGTTTAATATATTATTGTTAAAATTATATGCTTTTGTGTGAGTGTTTATCTGTTTTGGCAGGTCACTGCATGGTGTGGCTCTCTGACTCTCACAGTTTAAAATTTTGGCTC
>CAUYPK010004898.1:0-22133 GCA_963574355.1 Loris lydekkerianus
AAACTCCCCTCCCCATTTGCTTGTAAATCAATTAACTTCTCTTTCCTTTTCCTCAAACTGTTTGTGCTTTTGGTTCTCACTGATTAGTCCTTGAGGACAAGTACTGAGCTTCTGTAACAAAGATATCCTTGTTATCATGCATTTGTCTGAGTTTTTGTTATTTCATCAGGAGAGATACTGAGACCATCCTTATCAATTGACTAGAGTACAAGGCTGGAAGTGTAGGGCCCCAAAACTCTATAGGAACAGGGTTGGCTAAAATAATGATAATAATCAGCTACTGTCCCCTTGTTTGCTTCTTTATAATGGCTAGCCTAGAGTCACACATAGTTGTTGGTTATAAAGATTCTTAACTTTCTCTGCATAGCTCAGCAATGTTCAACTGGTGTGCCCTGGCACACTGGTGTGCCATGAGGGGATCTTAGGTGTGCCACAAAAAATGTTAAAGATCATTAATTAAATTAAAAATTTTTTTTTCAAAAGAATTTCAAAGCACAGTGACTATACTCTGTCACCTTGCATAGAATGCCAGGGCCTCATAGCTCATAGCCAACGTTTGGGCCCAGAAAATCTGCTTGCCTCAGCCTCCAGAATAGCTGGGACTACAGGTGTCTGCCACAGGCTTGGCTAGTTTTTCTATTTTTAGTAGACACAGGCTCTCACTCTTGGTCAGGCTAGTCTCAGACTCCTGAGCTCAGGCAGTCCACCTGCCTCAGCCTCCCTAGAGGATTACAAGTGTGAGCCTCCTTAACCAGGATTTACTCTTTTTTAAATAAGTTTGATAAACATAATTTAAGTGTGCCACAGAAGTTTAACTATAGGTTCAAGTGTGCTTTGAGACAAAAATGTTGAAAAATACTGGCATAACTGGTAATTGTAAAGATTCTTTTTTCCAGAGATAACATCACCTTTTAGAATCCTAAAGGTAGTTTCTAAACTAACTTCCAGGCCCCACATTTCAGTGGATTAGACTGAAGCGATTCTCTTGGCTGAAACTTCCAAGTAGGTGGGAATACAGGCAACCATCACAACAAAAATACCTGCCTGGCTATTTTTTTGAGACCAGGGTCTCGATCTTGCTCAGGCTGGTCTTGAACCTGTGAGCTCAGGAATCCACCTGTCTCAGCCTCCCAAGTGCTGGGATTACAGGCATGAGCCACTGCAACCGGCAACACAGCAATTCTTGTTCTTAGAGATTTCAAGGCAGGTAAGTGGGAGAAAAATAAGAAATGTGAGTTTGAAGAGCCACGATCATATTAGAGGAAACTAGAAGAATTTCAGCTTTAGTTTAAAGATAAGCCTTTAAAAATGATGAAAAAATAAAAATGATGAAAGTGATAATTTAAGAATAAATACACTATAATTTTCTTCTGAAATATAATTTTTTTTTTTTAAAGAGACAGAGTCTCACTTTGTTGCCCTTGGTAGAGTGCTATAGTGTCACAGCTCATAGCAACCTCTAGCTCTTGGGCTTAGGCGATTCTCTTGCCTCAGCCTCCCAAGCAGCTGGGACCACAGGCACCCGCCCTAATGCCCAGCTATATTTTTTGTTGCAGTTTGGCTGGGGCCAGGCTTGAACCCACCACCCTCAGTATATGGGGCCTGTGCTCCACCCACTGAGCCACAGGCGCTGCCCTGAAATATAATTTTTTAAAATTAATTATTTTATTTTTTTGAGACAGAGTCTCACTTTGTCACCCTTGGTAGAGTGTGGTGGCATCACAGCTCACAGCAACCTCAACCTTTAGGGTATAAGCAATTCTCTTGCCTAAGCCTCTCAAGTAGCTGGGACTATAGGCACCTGGCAGAATGCTCAGCTATTTTTTAGAGATGAGGTTTCACTCTGGCTCAGGCTGGTCTTGAACCTGTGAATTTAGGCAATCCACCTGCCTTAGCCTCCCAGAGTGCTAGGACTATAGGCCTAAACCACCATGCCTCGCCTTGAAATACAATTTTTAGAAACCCTTCCAGGGCTACTATTTAACATTGTGCTAGAAGTCCTAGCCAAAGCGATCAGGTAAGAAATTGATACCAAGGGTATCCAAATGTGGACAGAGGAGGTCAAACTATCATGATTTGCTGATGATATGATCTTTTACCTAGAAAACCCCAAGGACTTAGCCAGTAGACTCCTGCAATGGATAAAGAAATACGGCAAAATCTCAGGTTATAAAATCATTGTACATAAATCAGTACCCTCACATCTGCCAACAACAGTCAAGCTGAGTATCAAATCAAAGACACAATACCCTTCACAGTAGCACGAAAGAAAATGAAATACCTCAGAATATATTTAAGAAAGGATGTGAAGGATCTCTACAGAGAGAACAATGAAACACTGAGAAAAGAAATTGCAGAGGATGTTAATAGATGAAAGAACAAATCATGCTCATGGTTTGGAAGAATCAACATTGTTAAAATGTCTATACTACCCAAAGCAATTATAATACCAACATCATACTTTAAAGATCTTGAGAAAATACATTTCTTCCTTTTTTTTTTTTTTTGAGACAGAGCCTTAAGCTATCACTCTGGGTAGAATGCTGTGGCGTTACAGCTCACAGCAATGTCAAACTCCTGGGCTTACATGATTCTCTTGCCTCAGCTTCCTGAGTAGCTGGGATTACAGGCGCTGGCCACAACGGCCATTTTTTTTTTTTTTTTTTTTTAGAGACAGAATCTCACTCTATCACCCTTGGTAGAGTGCTGTGGTGTTACACAGCTCACAGCAACCTCCAACTCCTGGGCTTAGGCGATTCTCTTGCCTCAGCCTCCTGAGTAGCTGGGACTACAGGCACCTGCCACAAGGTGTGGCTATTTTTTTGTTGCAGTTTGGCCAGGGCTTGGTTTCAACCTGCTACCCTTGGTATATAGGGCTGATGCCCTATCCACTAAGCCACAGGCACCACCCAGTGCATGGCCTTTTTTTTGGTTTTAGTTGTCATTGTTTGGCAGGCCTAGGCCGGATTTGAACCCACCAGCTCTGGCGTGTGTGGCTGGCACCTTAGCCGCTTGAGCTATAGGCACCACCGGAAAACACATTTATTTCTACATTTCCTGTGGAACCAGGTTAAAAAAAACAAACCCAAATAGCCAATGCAATTCTATGAAATAAGAAATTCGGGGCGGCACCTGTGGTTCAAAGGAGTAGGGCGCTGGCCCCATATATCGGAGGTCACAGGTTCAAACCTGCCCCCCCCCCCAAAAAAAACTGAAAAAAAAAAAAGAAATCTGTAGTATAACCAGACTTCAGGCTATGCTACAAGTCTTATCTATAGCGATCAAAACAACATGGCAATGTCATCGACCAAAGAGGGTCCAGCCACCTGTCACTGTCAGCCAACATGTAGAGACAGGGATAGGTCCATGAAACTATTTGTCAGAAGGCTGGGATTCTGGAGAACAGTGAGAGTAGCCTGTCCAAGACTGTTCTGTTCTATCATTTCCAAAACCAGTTTTTAGCCAGGTGTTGTGGCGGGTGCCTGTAGTCCCAGCTATTCCGGAGGCTGAGGCAAGAGAATTGCCTAAGTCCAGGAGTTGGAGGTTGCTGTGAGCTGTGACACCACAGTACTCTACTGAGGGTGACAGAGTGAGACTCTATCTCTAAAAACCAAACCAAAACAAAACCACAGTTTTTTGGCCGGGACTGGGCTTGAACCCGCCACCTCCAGCATATGGGGCTGGTGCCCTACTCCTTTGAGCCACAGGCGCTGCCCAATCACAGTATTTTTAGTAGAGGGGAGTTTTCACTATGTTGCCCTGGATAGTCTCAAACTCCTGGCCTAAAATGATCCTCCCTCTTTGACTCACAAAGTGCTAGGATTATAGGCAGGAACCACCATGTTTGGCCGATCACTTATGAAATTTCTTGTTTTTTGTAAATTGGCTGGGGCTGGGTTTGAACCCACCACCTCCTGTATATGGGGCTGGTGCCCTACTCCTTTGAGCCACAGGCGCCGTCCCACTTATTAATATTCTAATCCCATTTCCCCAAAATATTCATTGAAATAAAAACTTTTTTTTTTGTTTTTCAGACAATCTCAAGTGTCACCTTGGGTAGAGTGCTGTAGCATTGTAGCTCACAGCAACCTCCAACTATTGGGCTCAAGTGATTCTCTTGCTTCAGTTTTTCTATTTTTTAGTAGAGACACAGTATCACTTTTTGCTCAGGTTGGTCTCAAACTCGTGAGCTCAAGCAATCCACTGGCCTGGGATTCCCTAGCAATCCCAGAGTGCTAGGATTACAGGAGTGAGCCACCACGCCAGCCCAAACCAGTTTTTTGTGTCCCCACTTGCATAATATTATTACTGAAAGTTTGGCACTTGTGCCTGAAGCCTCATTGGAAGAACAAGGATAAATGGTTTTAGAAGAAGGAAAGAGTTTATATTAATTTTTAGTGACAAGTAAGGAGACTGGCAGACTTCTGTTTTGTAATACCAACATCCTGCCTCTCAGCAGAAATATAGGCTTTTAAAGGGGAGATTTCCAGCTGTAGGTTATTGTTTGTAGTTGATGGTTCTGATTCATCTCATTTTCAGCTAAGACAATCTCATGATCTCCAATGGAGAATTCCCTTGAGCCATCTCCGGTGGTACAAAGAACAAAGGACACTCCTCTACCTATTCTGACCCCTGGCCTGAGGCAGGGATGCCTCAAATCTCCCTCAAACCTTCCCTAAAAAGAGTGGGGGAAGTTTTAGAGAGACTGAAAACATTTTTACCCGTTCTTAGACCATTCTCCCGGTTACAACATAGTCTGCAATAAATGTTAAGTATTTGCTAAATAAATAATTCTTTTCTTTCTTTCTTTCTTTTTTTTTTAGAGACAGAGTCTCACCTTGTTACTCTTGGTAGAGTGCTGTGGCATTAAGGTCACAACAACCTTCAGCTCTTGGGCTAAGGTGATTCTCTTGCCACAGCCTCCCAAGTAGCTGGCACTACAGGCACCCACCACAACGCCTGAATATTTTTTTGTTTCAGTTTGGCCAGGGCTGGGTTCGAACCCGCCACCCTCAGTGTATGGGGCTGGTGCACTACTCACTAAGCCACAGGTGCTGCCCTTCCTTACTTCATTTTCTTCTTGGAATTTCTGTGTTCCTTTGTCTTTATTAATATACTCACTAGACAATCAGACCATGAAAACCTGTTGAACCTTTTGGAGTACATGTATGAAAGGTAAGATATACTATAAAACACTTTCTAGTTTTTATTTTGTAATTTTGAACACATTTTTATTTAAAAAGTCACTGTAATTCAGTTATCAGTTAAAATGCTTTATTTCTTAAAGGTATTTTTAAAAAGGATTCAAATCTTTTTATCTTCTATATTAGGTATGCTAGCCTTTGTTTTAAAAGTCATTTTTGCTATGTATATTTTCTCTTAAATATATAAAGAAATATATTTTCAGAGAGTATGTTGAAAATTAGGAAAATCAATAGTTCTGGTTCTGTCAGATGTAGTATTTAGAGTGTTATTTTGATAAAATCCAGTTGCTCTGATGTGGTTTGAAAATGCTTGCTCCTTTGGAGTATAATTGCAGGGAAAAAACTGTGGCATAGGTAAAAATTCACCATAATGACCTGAATTGGTTTTATACATAATCATCTGAGGTTTTGATAGTGAGGTTGCTGTACAGAGTGTCTTTGGGTCCAACATACATGAAAACACAGGATTGCCAGGGTTTACACAAGGAGGCAGTTGTTCAGGTTTCACTTCTGTGTCTGAATTTGTAGATGAAGTTTTTTTCTTATCCTAAAAGATAAACACATAAAATCATTCTCAATTATAAAGTTCTAAAAAAATTAAAACTTAGCCCTATCTTTTCCTCTTTTTTAGCAATCTTATTATTTTTTTTTTTTTTTCCTGAGACAGAGTCTCGCTGTGTTGCCCTCAGTAGGGTGCCATGGCATTACAGCTCACAGCAACCTCCAACTCTTAGGCTTAAGCGATTCTCTTGCCTCAGCCTCCCAAGTAGCTGGGACTATAGGTGCCCACCACAATGCCCGGCTATTTTGTTGTTGTTGTTGTCCTTGTTGTTTAGCAGGCCTGGGCTGGGTTTGAATCCACCAGCCCCAGTGCAAGGGGCCAGCACCCTAACCACTGAGTTATGGGTGCTGAGCCAAGACAGCTTTTTAAACATTCTTTATTAGAACTATGAGAATTGATAAAAATATTTATAAATCATAGGTAAAACTCATAATCATCATAGTTAGAATACAGCTTGATTTTAGGGAAAGGAACAAGAACTTAGCCTTGATGTGTAACAGAGGGAAATGGCTTGAAAAGGGTAAAAAAAATTCTCTGTCTCTTTAAAACCCCCACATCCTTTTTGAGAACTAAATCCTGCATCTTTGCCTGAGGCCAGTTGTCAGGATGGGCAGGGCAATGTCCTTTGTTTTTTTTTGAGACAGGCTCAAGCTATAGCTCTGGGTAGAGTGCTGTGGCATCACAGCTCATAGTAACCTCCAACTCCTGGGCTCAAGTGATTTTCTTGCCTCTGCCTCCCAAGTAGCTGGGACTACAGGCGCCCACCACAATGCCCGGCTATTTTTTGGTTGCAGCCATCATTGTTGTTTGGCCGGCGGGGCTGAATTCAAACCCACCAGCTCAGGTATATGTGGCTGGCGTCTTAGCCACTTGAGCCACAGGCGCCGAGCCTGTCCTTTGTTCTTTGTATCACAGAAGGCGGAAGGGAGAATTTTCCAGGTAGAAATCCAGGCAGGAGATGGGTTCCATCAGAACCATCAACTACACAATACCCTGAAGCTGAAAACCCTCCCTTTAAAACCTCTGTATTCCAGCTTTTGGGGAGAACAATGGTACTTTGGGACAGGGGTCTGCAATTCTCCTTATGTGATGGTTTGGTAAGAGGTGGGGAGCAGCCATTAAGCAACTAATTACACAGTTAACCGAAAAATTACAATTATGGTAATTGCTATGATGAGAAAATATAACACATTTAATGAAGACATAGTAGAGGTTCTAACCAATATTATGTGGGGGTTGGAAGACAGGGAGGCCATTCTGGTGAAGCATCATTAAATCTAAGACTGGAAAGCAAAGAAGAAAAAGAAATGAGAACAAAGTATGACCAACATCAAGGAAGTTAGTGTAAAAGTGTCTTGAGATGAGAATAGAAAGGCAGAGGCTCGCTCTCTCAGGGTTTTGTTCACTATGATGAAAATTTTAATCTTGGCTCGGCGCCTACAGCATAGTGATTACAATGCCAGCCACATGCACCGAGGCTGGCTGGTTTGAACCCAGCCCTGGCCAACTAAACAACGACAACTGCAATGGAAAAATAGCGGGGCATTGTGGCAGGCACCTGTAGTTCTGGCTACTTGGGAAGCTGAGGCAAGAGAGTCACGTAATCCCAAGAGTTGTAGGTTGCTCTAAGCTGTGACGCCAGGGCACTCTACCCAGGGTGACATAGTGAGAGTATGTCTCAGTGTTGCAGCCCGGGCTGGATTCGAACTCACCAGCTCAGGTGTATGTGGCTGGCGCCTTAGCCGTTTGAGCCACAGGTGCTGGGCCAAAAAAAAAAAAAACAAACAAAAAGGAAAAAGTTTTTCTACAAAAACATTCCTAAAGGCCAGCTTTCACTTTAAAAGTACCATAAAACCATATTTAATCTACTAATTAGTCAAATTTACAATTTCTTTTCTTTTTCTTTTTTTTTTTTTTGAGACAGAGTCTCTCACTTTGTTGCCCTTGTTAGAGTACTGTCATATCATAGCTCACAGCAATCTTAAACTCTTGGGCTCAAGCGATTCTCTTGGCTCAGCCTCCCAAATAGCTGGGACTACAGACACCCGCCATGATACCCCACTATTTTTAGGGATGAGGTCTTACTCCTGCTCAGGCTGGTCTCAAACCTGTGAGCTCAGGCAATTCACCTGCCTTGGCTTCCCAAGTGCTGGAGTTTTTTCTTTTTTCTTTTCTTTTTATTTGAGACAGAGTCTCATTTTTGTAGAGTGCCCTGATGTCTTAGCTTATAGCAAACTCAAACTCTTGGGCTCAAGCGATTCTCTTGCCTCAGCCTCCCAAGTAGCTGGGACTATAGGCGCTCACCACAATGCCAGGATAGTTTTAGACATGGGATCTTTTTTTTCCTTAGGCTGGTCTGGAACCTGTGAGTTTAGGCAATCCACTCTGCTGGGCCTCCCAGAAAGCTAGGATTACTGGAGTGAGCCATTGCTAGGCCCTTTGTGTTGGTTCTTTTGAGACAGTCTTGCTCTGCTGTCCTAGCTAGAGTGCAGTAGCATGGTCATAGCTCACTGCAAACTCACATTCTGGGTTCAAGTGTTCAGAATGCCTCAGTCTCCAGTGTAGCTGGGACTACAGGTATGTACCACTGTGCCTAGTTGATTTTTCTATTTTTAGTAGAGACAGGTCCTCACTCTTTTTCAGGTTGGTCTCAACCTCCTGAGCTCAAGTGAATGCTTGGATTATAGATTTGAGCCACTTTGCCGGAGGAAGATTCAGCATTTCTTTCTTTCTTTTTTTCTTTTTTTTTTTTTTTTTGCAGTTTTTGGCTTCAGGCATATGGGGCTGGCGCCATACTCCTTTCAGCCACAGGTACTGCCCAAGATTCAGCATTTCTAACAAAGTCTCAGGTGCTACTCAAGCTGCTGGTCCCAGGATCACTCTTTGAGAACGGGGCTACACTTGCTATGGAAGATGTGGCTAAACTGAAGTTAGGAATTAAAGAGGCATTTGGGGGACAGACTGCGGGGTACTGGGATTTAGAGAAAGAGGGAGTAGGTCACAGGGCTAGATAATGATGGCTGCATGGATTATACAGGAACATGTCAACATGTAAAGCAGGTTAGTTGGGAAACTTGTTTTAATTTGTATACTTTCTGTTTTAACAGTGATAAAAAGCACAAATTAGGTGTGAAGAGTTCTGGATTCTGGGCAGTGTGAGGTGGTTCATGCCTATTCTCCTAGCACTCTTGAGAGGCCAAGGCAGGTGGATTGGTTGAGCTCAGGAGTTGGAGAGAAGACTGAGCAGGAAGAGACCCTGTTTCTACTAAGAATAGAAAAATTATCAGAGAATGGTGGCTACACCTATAGTCTCAGCTACTTAGGAGGCTGAGGCAAGAGGATCGTTTGAACTCAGGAGTTTGAGGTTGCTGTGAGCTATAAAGTTAGGGTACCCTAGCCTGGTGCAACAGAGTGAGAGGCTTAAAATAATAAAATTAAAAAAAGAGTTCTGGATTCTAACATTGGCATTAATAATAGCAGTATGTCTTGGTGTGTGCCACACCTTTTGGGGGCAAGACATGATTGTAAGAGGGTCTTTACCTAACAAATGCAATCAGTGTAACCTGGTTTCTTGTACCCTCAATGGATCCCCAACAATAAATAAATAAATAAATAAATAGCAGTATCACTTTGAATAAATTATTTTACAAGGATTCGAGTTCCTTGTCTATAAATAGAAAACAAAGGAAGTGGATTAAATGGCTTTATTTTCTATTCTAAGGACTCTTGATATCAGCCTTCTCCAAATGCAGTAATAGGAAACTAAGAGCAGTCTGGGCAACATAGCAAAACTGTGTCTAAAAAAAGTGGCCACAGAAGTTGAGGCACATGCCTGTAATCTTAGCTACTTAGGAGGGGGAGGAAGGAGGACTGCTTGAGTCCAGGAGTTCAGGGTTACTGTGAGGTATTGACTGAGCACCACACACCAGCATAGGCAGCAGAGTAAGACCCTGTCTCTTAAAAAAAAAAGGTATTTTATAAAATAAATAAATAAATACCATAGTAGTGGTTGGTGTACTAGCTGTGACTTCTAAGACTTCTAACAGTGGAATTATATAGATTATTTATATGCATTGAAGTTCTATTCTTTTTCCCTATGGTAAACTCTTGTCATTTATGGCGCTAAGACACTTTAAAAATCACTGTAATCTCTATAGAAATAGAATAAATTTCTATTATTTCTATTTTTACAGGTTTGGCTCAATGCATATGTATGATGTTCCACTTTTAAAATTTGGGAGGCGGTGCCTGTGGCTCAGTGAGTAGGGCGCCGGGCCCATACACCAAGGGTGGCGGGTTTGAACCTGGCCCCGGCCAAATTGCAACAGAAAATAGCCGGGCGTTGTGGCAGGCACTGGTAGTCCTAGCTACTTGGGAGGCTGAGGCAAAAGAATCATCTAAGCCCAGGAGTTGTAGGTTGCTGTGAGCTGTGACGCCATGGCCCTCTACCAAGGGTGACAAAGAGAGACTCTGTCTCTAAAAATAAATAAAACAAAATAAAAAATAAAATTTATGGTGGGCTTGGCACCCGTGGCACAGTGGTTACGGCGCCCATGCTGGTGGGTTCAAATCTGGCTTGGGCCAGCTAACCAACTGCAACAAAAAAATAGCTGGGCATAGTGGTGGGAACCTGTAGTCCCAGCCCCCTGGGAGGCTGAGGCAAGAGAATTGCTTAAGCCCAAGAGTTTGAGGTTGTTGTGAGCTGCAGGCCACGGCACTCTACTGAGGGCAACATAGTGAGACACTGTTTCAAAGGAAAAAAAAAATTTATAGTGAAGTTTTTGAAATTCCACTTTATATTAGTATATTATAGTTAACTAATACTCATTTACTACTGATACCTTGTAGCTTGCAAAGCTGGAAGTAGAACATAGGTTTCCTGAGTCTAAGACCAATGTTATTCTCATCAAATCTTGATGTTTATTCTTTTTTTTTTGGGGGGGGGGTAAGAGACAGAGTCTCACTTTATTGCCCTGGATAGACAGACGGCATCACACAGTTCATAGCAACCTTCAACTCCAGGGCTTAGGTGATTCTCTTGCCTCAGCCTCCCAAATAGCTGGGACTATAGGCGTCCATCACAACACCCAGCTACTTTTTTATTGTAGTTTGGCTAGGGCCGGGTTTGAACCTGCCATCCTGGGTATATGGTGCCAGTGCTCTACCCACTGAGCCATAGGCACTGCCCTCTTTTTTAATTTTTTTTTTAAGAGTCTCACACTATGTTGACTTTGGTAGAGTGCTGTAGTGTCACAGCTCACAGCAACCTCCAACTCTTGGGCTTAAGCGATTCTCTTGCCTCAGCCTCCCAAGTAGCTGGGACTACAGGCGCTTGCTCGCCATGATCCCCGGCTGTTTTTTTTTTTTTTTTGATACAGAGCTGTTGCTTAGGTAGAGTTGCTGTGGCATCACAGCTCACAGCAACCTCCAACTCCTGGGCTCAAGCAATTCTCCTGCCTCTGCCTCCCAAGTAGCTGGGACTATAGGCGCCTGCCAGAACGCCTGGCTGTTTTTTGGTCGCAGCTGTTATTGTTTGGCAGGTCTGGGCTGGATTCAAACCAGCCAGCTCAGGTGTATGTGGCTGGCGCCTTAGCCGCTTGAGTCACAGGCACCAAGGCCCCCAGCTGTTTTTTTTTGTTGTTGCAAGCCCAGGCTGGGTTCAAACCCGCCACCCTCCATATATGTGGCTGGCAGTGTAACCACTTGTGC
Organism: Loris lydekkerianus; assembly: GCA_963574355.1. NCBI lineage: Eukaryota > Metazoa > Chordata > Mammalia > Primates > Lorisidae > Loris > Loris lydekkerianus. The sequence goes on from CAUYPK010004898.1 coordinate 11,476, forward strand.
TATGGGTGCTGAGCCTTAATATTTCTTCTTTTGACACTGCTTATTAATTTGTTTTAAATATCAAGAGCAGCACAGTCCTATGCAATGGCTCTCTCGTCTATAATCCTAGCACTCTGAGAGGAGGCCCAGGTGGGAGGATCCCTTGAACTCAGGAGTTCAAGACCAGCCTGAGCAAACCAAGACCCTGCTTTACTAAAAATAAAAGAATTAACCAGGTGTTGTGGTGCACACCAATTCTCCCAGCTATTCAGGAGGCTGAACCCAAAATTTAAGGTTGCTGCGAGCTAGGCTGATTGCACTCTAGTGTGGGCCACAAAGTGAGACTCTGTCTAAACAAACAAACATACATCAGTAAAAAAATCCAAATAAATATCAAGAGCACAGGCACTGGGTAATTGTAAATCACAAGTATCTTAAGATTTTGATGGTATCTCAGTTTTTGTGAAAACATCTAGGTTTCTTCAGTATAGGGAAATGCTTTATAGGTTGAAGTTAGCTGTCCCCTAACTTATGGGAAAAAGCCACCACCCTTACTTTTATGGACACCTAGGCAGGTTGCCCAGGGTAACCCAGGGTTTTTGTTTTTTCTTTTTGTTGTTCTTACTCCTATCTCCTTAAGTTATTGAGGACTCTTTTTTTTTTCTTTCTTTTTGCAGTTTTTGGCCAGGGCTGGGTTTGAATCTACCACATCTGGTATATGGGGCCAGCACCCTACTCCTTTGAGCCACAGGTGCCTCCCAGAACTTTTTTTTTTTTTTTTTTTTTCATCAAATCACTCTATCATTGACTCTAAAATTCTGATCAGCCTTGGCTTAAAATGGAGAAAATCAAATTTAGTCAAAACACCAAAGTAGTTGATAAACTTTGTTGGCATAATTAATGCCATAAAATCTGGAGAAGTTAGTGTGTACTTAAATCTTTTTGATTTCCAGGATAACAAATGCTTATAGATTCAGAAATAAAATACTCATTGATCTTACTTTATATCATAGACTTTCACTGCAGCTTTCTTATTTGGGTTTTACCCTCTTCAAACTGGATATTCTTAAAATGTGGAGTTCAAGGCTGGGCACCTGTAGCACAGTGGTTATGGCACCAGCCACATACACAGAGGCTGGCCTGGACCAGCTAAACAATAATGACAACTGCTGCAACAACCAAAAATAGCCGGGTGTTGTGGTGGGCACCTGCACTCCCAGCTACTTGGGAGGCTGAGGCCAGAGAATCGCTTAAGCTCAAGAGTTTAAGGTTGCTGTGAGCTGTGATGACACAGCACTCTACCCAGGGCAACACAGTGAGACTCTGTCTCAAAAAATAAATAAATTAAAAAAAAAATTAGCCAGGTGTTGTGGAACAGACCCATCCCTAGATACTCCAGTTGCTGAAATGGATGATCTCTTGACCCCAGGAGTTTGAAGCTGCAGTGAGGTATGACCTTAGGATTTCTCCACTGCTCTCAAGCCTAAGCAATAGAGCAAGACCCTGTCTCTTAAAATGCAAATTATTACTTTAAAAGAATTGGCCAGTGGAAAATGCCTTAAGAAGCATAGATAGCTACCAATAAATGGTATTATTATTATTATTGTTTTTCAGACAGAGCCTCAAGCAGTGGCCCTGGGCAAAGTGCTGTGGCATCACAGCTCACAGCAACCTCCAACTCTTGGGCTTAACTGATTATCCTGCCTCAGCCTCCCAAGCAGCTGGGGCTACAGGTGCCTGCCACAGTACCCAGCTATTTTTTGGTTGTCCTTGTCATTGTTGTTTGGCAGGCCAGGGCTGGATTTGAACCCGCCAGTTCTGGTGTATGTGGCTGACACCTTAGCCACTTGAGCTACAGGTGCTGAGCCAATAAATGGTATTATTAATAGTTTTTTTTACTAATTTAACTTTAAGGTTCTCCTGAAGTTAAGAGAAAGCCAGTCCACTTTACCTTTTAAAAGTCCTTTGGTATAAAAACACACATTGAATAATAAAAATTGCTGTTACAAAACTGTAATTATAAAATTAAAATTCTTTTTTCTTTTTTAGTGTTATGTCACAGTTGATGTTAAACGTAGTTAACCCAAAAGGAAAAATAAAAACCAAAAAAAGGTCTAATTTGGAGACATTCTTTTGTCTCTGCTTAGGCCCACCATCATCCTTGTAAAGTTCTCTTTTTTCATTTGTTTATTTACATTTATCACAACTGGGAACAATACATTGCTTCAGTCACTAGTGAGTATAAGAGCACCATATCCTTTTTTCTTCTTACCCTTTTTTTCTTGGACAAGGCACAATGTAAATAAATTTACAATTAAAAGGTAACGATTTTCTTGATCAAAACCATCACTGGACAGCTTTGCAGTGGAATATGACAGCGTACTGTCCCCCACTGTCTTTACACCTTGATAGGCAATTCTGACTTCAGGAAACCTGCATTCGCATTCCTAAGTGTGAGAGCTTCGTGGTTGCCTACAAAGGTGCTTTTCGGAGGGGGATGGGGTGGGAGTGGATAATGCCTCAAATTATACCAACATTCAAGAATATCTAGCCACGGGACTCTACCGAGGGCTACACAGTAAGACTGCCTCAAAAAAAAAAAAAAAAAAAGAAAAAGAAAAATAAACTCACACAATTGTAGTCCGTCATTCTGGCACTTTGTTAATTCTTTCGGCAAACGCAACCTTTCGGTGCAGCAGACTGCACGAAGTCCGCCGAGCGCCCAGGGACGTGGCCTTTTAACTGCATCCAATTTAGGCAGCAAAGAGACGATGAAGGGCTGACTGGATCAACGCGAATAATCAGTCTCACCTGGGGAGGTGTTTTCCCGGGAAAATCGCGAACGCCTTCTAGAGGCTGCAGCGCGTCTCCATAGCAACTGTCCGGGCGCCGGGGCCCGGATGTTGTGAGGCTCCGCGGCTGCCCGCCCCAGCTTCCTGCCGCCTCCCTGCCGAGGGCTGCACTCCTCTTCGGGAGTCGTAGTTCTTCCCTCCGCCGCTACCTTGCATGAGGCGCGAACGGGACTACGAGTCCCGGCTTGCGCTGCGGCGCCCCTCGGCCACGGCCTCGCGGCTGCGGACGCCTGCGAGCAGGTTGTTGTTTTTAAGAGAGGCGTCACGGGCTCACGGAGCGGTGACCGTCGCCGCCGTGACAGCCGGCGCGGTTGGGCAGAGGTGGCGCTGCTCCTTCAGGTACCGCACTGGGCGGCTTTAAGCCCGGGGAAAGGGTTCGGGGCCGACAGTCGGGGGTGCCCAGCTGGCACTCTCGACTTTGCAGCCTCGCGGGGGTAGTGGTGGGGTCTCCTTCCTGGGCTGGAGCTGGTTTTGCGGCCGGCATTTGACCCCAGGTGCCTGGCGTTCGCGGCCGCACGGGCCACATCCCCGGCCGGGAGTCCGTAGTTTCTGCGGCCCGTGCCGGCCCCTGAGGCGCCCGGTGTGGTCCTGCAGCCTCCGAACCCTGCGTGCAGCCCAGAGCTGTGCGCCAAGTGTTGGGGAGCTGATGGCCCAGGGCAACCTCCTTGGTTCACGGGGGAGGGATTGGAGGCATGGGGCGCCCCTCGGTCCTGACTGATGAGAATCCATATGGTAAAATGTTCTGTGCGTCATCTTGTCGGGTTTTCTGCCAGCCCATCTTTTGGTGACGTTAGAGCCCATTGATGCCAGGAATAGAAAGATTAAATATTAAATAATGCAGCTGAAGTTTCTGCTCAAACACCTGCCTGATAATGATCAAAGCTGCCTCATTTCCCTCCTTGCCCTCCACATGCCCCCTTTAGCGTTGGTCTTTCTGACCGAATTTTCTTCTCTAGCAGCTGTCCCACTAAGTGCGTTCTTCGTACACGTTGCGTGTTTATCTGTTTGATAAAGCTGCCTTTGGGAGCGCCGATTTTAATGAACTCATTCAATGAAGTTATTCTGTTGAGTCGTGAAATTTCCACTTCTACTTTAGCTTTGTTAAAAAACGAGGCGGGCCTTTCTTGTAGCTAAAGTAGATAACTAGGGGCGCGAATTTTAGATTTGCCTCCTCCAGTAAGGTCACATACACCAGATAGCGCTTGAAATGTAGCTATTAATGTGTCGTTTCTTTGGCTTAAGGTTTGAATCTTACTACGCCCCCACTTGTCCCAGGGTATTTATCACATATAGCCAGTGTGATAAGGTTTACTGTTCCTTTCTGATCTCGGGTCATAGAGGGGAAGAAACGGAGAAAGAATATTATTACAGTGAATAATTTTTAACTTTTACTCTAGGGATGGATTCTAGTCAAAAAGCTACTGAAAGTTGCTCCCAAATATAATTTGAGGGTGTGGGAATACTCATTTTTAAATGAAAACAAGTTGGAAAACAGTGTAATTCCAGGTTTGTGAAGTGAACCTGTTAGAAATAATTAAAAGGATATTCACTATTTTAAAGGGATTCTCTAGTAAAACTACAAATGTTTTTTTCTTTCCTTTCTTTTCTTTTCTTTTTTTTTTTGGACACAGGGTCTCACTTTGTTGTCTTTGGTGGCGTGCTGTGGCGTAGTAGCTAATAGCAGCCGCAAACTCTTGGGCTTAAGCAATCCTCTTCCCTCAGCCTCCCTGGTAGCTGGGACTGCATGCGCTCCCTACAGTGCCTGGGTATTTTTAGAGATAAGGTCTCACTCTTGCTCAGGCTAGTCTCCAACCTGTGAGCTCAGGCTATCCACCCACCTGGGCCTCCCAGAGTGCTAGGATTATAGGAGTGAGCCACTGCACCCACCCTATCATAAGCTTGCTTTCTTTGTTTCTTCTTCTTCTTCTTTTTTTTTGAGACAACAGTCTTACTTTGTAGCCCTCAGTAGCATGCCGTGGTGTCATAGCTCACAGCAACCGCAAACTCTTTTTTTTGGCTTTTTAAAATTTTATTTCGTTGCTTTATTTTTTATTTATTCTTCTTTTTTTTTTTTTGTTGAGACAGGGTCCCACCCTATGCCCCTGAGCAGAGTGCAGTGGGCGTGGCAGCTCACCACAACCTCAGACTTGGGCTGCGGGCACCCCGCTGCCTCAGCCTCCGAAAGCGCTGGGATTACAGGCGCTCGCTGCCACGCCCGGCTGGGTTTTTCCATTTTTTTCATGAGTCGGGGTCTCACTGTCGCTCAGGCGAGTCTCGAACTCCTGAGCTCAAGCAATTCTCCCTCCTCAGCCTCCCACAGTGCTGGGATTACAGGCGTGAGCCACCGCGCCCGGCAGTCCCAGGTACTTGGGAGGCTGAGGCAGGAGTTGGAGGTTGCTGTGAGCTGGGATGCTACATCTACCCAGGGCAACAAGGTGAGACTCTGTCTCACAACAAACAAACAAACAAAACACAAATACCAGATTCTTGGTAGACCATAAATGTATGGAGGCTTCAAAGAAGACAGTAATGAGGGGAAGAATATACATGGTTCTTGCATAGGAAGATGAAAGGTTAAATTTAATAGTGTAATAAGGATGTCTAAATTATTCTACGAATTCATTTTCATCTTAATTAAAATACCAGTGGGAATGTGGGAGTGGAAACACAAAATATTGCAGTTTGTATAACACAGTGGTTCTCAGGGGGGAGTGGTTTTGCCCCTTCTTCTTCGATCCCGGGAACAACTGGCAGGGTCTGAAGACGTATTTGGTTGTCTCAACGGGAGTACGTACCTACCGACATCTAGTGGGCAGACGCCAGAGACGTACAGCGCAGTCCCCACAGCAGAGTGATCTGGCCCCAATGTCAGTAGTTGCTGTCGAGACACCCTGATCTAGCAGAATAACTAGGAGAATCCTGAAAATGGTAATCGAGGGATTAACTGTAAGCATCTTGAAACTAGAGAAGAAATAGAAAGCTCAGTGGAACAGTGGAGAAAGCCTCGAGTATACTAGAGGATTTAGTAGAGGGTAAAGGGGGCATTTTATAATCAAGATGGATATTTTGCTTAAAAATAATGACTGATAAATAATAATAAATAAAAATAATGACATTTTTTCTTTAGGAAAAAATAAAGTTGGAGCCTTATCTCATTCCTCCCACCAAAATAAATTCCAAGCGGATTAAAGATTTAACTGTTTAAAAAATGAAACTATGAAAGTATAAAGAGAAAACATCAGAGAATTAAATTGTAGTCTTTGCCTTGGAAGGGCCTTTCTATTAGGAACATGAAACCGAAAAGAAAAAGATTAAAAATGTAATGACATAAATATAAAAACTGCTTTGGAGAAAGAGGTGGTTATTTGTAATACATGTAACATAGGGTTTATTTACAAAGAATTTATATTAATACAATTAAATAAGGAAAAGAAAAATAGTACAATATAAAAATGTGTAGCTCACATAAAAACGAAATACAGATAGCCAGTAGAAGAAAGTAAGCCTCACTTATAGTTCAAGAACTATATATAAATAAAAACAAAAATTAGACATACCGTTTCCCTTACCAGATGAGCAAAAATGAAAATGGTTGCTCCTTTCTGGTGTTTTAAGGGTATAAGGAGCTGCCACACCACATGTGATTGACACACAGGAAGATTTGACAATATCTATCTAAATTTTAAATATGTATAACTTTTGACCAAGCATTTCTACCGTTTAGCACTTAACATTACAGATATACTTGAAAAAGGAAGCCAATATACACAAGCAAGATGTTTAGTTGCACAATTATTTACAGTAGTAAAGTACAGGAAACAACCTAAGTGTGTATCAATGTGGGGCTGGTTCAAAGACGAGATTTTGGTGCAGTGGAACAGCTTGCAGCCGCGGCCCTGAACACAGAAGTGTATGTGCTGACAGGGGGGAGAGCTCCACCGTGTGAGAAGACTAGTGGGGCACGTAGAGTATGACCTCATTTGATTTATTTTTATAAATAATATGTTAATGTAGTTATTGAAATCATAAATTTTTTTTAGGAATAAGGAATAACAAACATTTATTCAGAAATGTATAAGTAATGTGAGCTACACATTTTCTATTCCTTAAAGCCCCTTCCTCTCCTGAAGAAGAGACTCAGACAGGTAGCAGAGGGGAGCGGGAGGTGGAGAAGGACACAGGTGAAATCATCACTTTTTTACCCATAGAAGGATTTAAGAATGGTTGTCTTTAAGAAGTTACTGGAATTGAAAGTGGTAGATTTTTTTCATTTTAGATTTTCTTATATTGTTTGAAAGATTTGAACATCTGCATACATTGCTGTAAAACACTAAAAACAGGGCAAATGTAAGTTATAACCTAAATGCTTTTCCTTTCTTTTCTTTACCCAATCCTTCTTTTACAAGCCTGTGGGGGTGTTTATTGGTCACTGCCTGGCAGATGTTACAGGGTTCGCTCAGAGCACGGGCTCCTTTAATTAAGATCCTCCCTTGGTTTCATATTGGCTTCCAAAGTGGGCAAGTTCCCACACCCTACGGGGCATTGGCTTCCTTATTTGTCAAAAGAAAGAAGTAACTACCTATTTGCTACATAGGGATGTTGTTGGGACAAAGATCTGTGAGTATTTCATAAACCATAATGGAATAAGACCGGGTGCGGTGGCTCACGCCTGTAATCCCAGCACTCCGGGAGGCCGAGGTGAGTGGACTGCCTGAGCTCACAGGTTCTAGACCAACCTGGGCAAGAGTAAGATCTCATCTCTAAAAATAACCAGGTGTTGTGGCAGGCGCTTGTAGCCCAGTTACTTGGGAGGCTGAGGCAAGAGAATTGCTTGAGCCCAAGACTTTGAGGTTGCTGTGAGCTATGATGCCATAGCACTCTACCGAGGGTGATAAAGTAAGACTCTGTCTCCAAAAAAAAACCCCACTGTAATGGAATACAAGACACAGTTATTATTCACCTGTTTTTGTTGTTTGTTTGTTTTTTGAGACAGAGCCTCAAGCTGTTGTCCTGGGTAAAATGCCGTGGCATCACTGCTCACAGCAACCTCCAATTCCTGGGCTTAAGTGATTCTCTTGCCTCAGCCTCCCAAGTAGCTGGGACTACCGGCGCCTGCCACAATACCCAGCCATTTTTTGGTTGTAGTTGTCATTGTTGTTTGGTGGGCCCAGGGCTGGGCCAGCTCTGGTGTATGTGGCTGGCACCTTAGCTGCTTGAGCTATGGGCACTGAGCTTATTCACCTGGTTTTGCAAGTTCAGTTTGCCAGTTACTTTAATAAAATTAAATTCTTTAACTTAATAGAGTTGAATCTGAAAATTGCATTTTATCTCTGGAGCTTTTGTTTTTTTAGGATAAAAAGTTTAAATTAATTTTATATTAGGGAGAGGGAAGAGAGTGGAGTTAAGAGATGATCATCGTAAGAGGGAAAGAAGGAGCAGAGAGCAGGGAATTGAGCAAGGAGAAGATTGGGGGGGAAGAGCGAGAGAATGGTATGGGATCCCAGAGGAAGAAAGGAAGATGGCCCACCGGAGCTTTTATTTTTAAATGTCAGTAGCCCTTGACATTTTTGTAACAGCTTTTTTTTTTTTTTTTTTTTTTGAGACAGAGTCTCACTTTATCGCCCTCAGTAGAATGCTGTGGTGTCACAGGTGACAGCAACCTCCGCCTCTTGGGCTTAGGCAATTGTCTTGCCTCAGCCTGCTTGCCACAACGCCCTGCTATTTTTTGTTGCAGTTTGGCCGGGGTGGGGTTTGAACCTGCCACCTTTAGTATATAGGGCTGGCGGCCTACCCACTGAGCCATAAGCGCCACCCTTTTGTAACAGCTTTTGGACAGCTGACACTTGTGTACATTGTCATGATATCCCCAAACTGCCTCATTCAGGGTGAATTCCAATCTGTTAGGACTCCCCGTGAAGACCAGTGGCCTGTAGCGCTCCTCTCTGTTGTAGGTGTGAACACCTTGCAGTTGGCATCATTTGAATATTGGGTTGTATTTTGTCTTTATTTTAGTTGCATAAAAAACAGGAAAATGAAAGGACTGGTACTACAGGTTGAGCATCCCAAACCCAAAGATCTGAGATGCTCCAAAATCCAAAATTTTGAAGGCAGTAACATGACACTCAAAGGAAATGTTCATTGGAGCATTTTGGATTTCAGAGTTTTGGATTAGAGATGCTTCACTGATTAAATATAATGCAAATATTCTAAAATCTGAAAAAATTCAAAATCCAAAACACTCCCGGTCCCTAAGCATTTCTGATAAGGGATCTTTGACCTATTGTAATAAGTACAAGTTTAAAACCTCAATATAGTTGAGACAAAGATGGAAATTATTAGAAATTGTTAGAAATGTATCTTCCATTAGATGCTCGCTGGGCTTAAAGAAGTTTTCTGTGGGCTCAATTGTGAAGAAAAGAATAAAATTAAAGGAAATCAGGGAAATTCTGGCAATGTATAGTTGATTTCCCCTTAAAGGAAAGATGTAATTATAGATTATATATAGACTTTTAGGGAACAGAATTTTTTTTCTTTTTTTTTGTAAAGACAGAGTTTCATTTTATTGCCCTCGGTAGGGTGCCGTGACGTCACAGCTCACAGCAACCTTCAGCTCCTGGGCTTGAGTGATTCTCTTGCCTCAACCTCCGGAGTAGCTGGGCTATTTTTTTGTTGCAGTTTGGCCAGGGCTGGGTTTGAACCTGGTACCCTCGGCATATGGGGCTGGAGCGTTACCTACTGAGCCACAGGCGCTAGACACTTTTTTTTTTTTTTTTGAGACAGAGCCTCAAGCCGTCACTCTGGGTAGAGTGCTGTGGAGTCACAGCTCACAGCAACCTCCAACTCCTGGACTCAAGCGATTCTCCTGCCTTCACCTCCCAAGGAGCAGGGACTACAGGCCCCCTCCACAACGCCCGGCTATTTTTTGGTGCAGTTTGTCCAGGGCTGGATTCGAACCCGCCACCCTGGGTATATGAGGCCAGGAGGGCAGGGCGGGACGACCGGGGCTTGTGGGTCCCTGCCAGGACTTTGCGTTTTTGCACTGACCTCATTGCGGGACTTTGCGACGTTCTGGGCAGAGCAGCGATGTGACCCGAACCCGGGTTGAAAGGAGAGCGCGGGTGCCTGCGGGAAGTGGCGGCGCAGCGGTCTGGGACGCAGGGGCTGCGCCTCCGGGGGGCAGTAGTCGGATTCCGGACGGAGTTAGAAGGCTATTTTTAGAGATGAGATCTTACTCTTGCCCAGAAGGGTAGAGCCAAGTGGCTCCGAACTCTCCTGACGAGCTGTGGAGACTCGGTGGTGTTGGGCACATTCCCCTTGTTGTACAACCTCACCACCTTCCACCTGCAGGACTCTTCCCCGGGATAACTCAGACTCTGGGGTTAAACAGCAACTCCCGGTCCCCTCCCCGCCCCTGCTCCGGGAGCCTCCTGTGAGCGGAGTCACAGTTTGTCCTCCGGGACAGCAGAGCGTCCAGATTCGTCATATTTCCCGCCTTTCTGAGGCTGAATGGTGTTGGATTGTATGCGTTTGCGTTTGGCTGTTGTGAGTAACGCCGTCGTGAACACAAGTGTACAAGTTCTCTCCTTGAGACTCTGCTTTTATTTCTTTTGAACGTGAAAGTATATTCCCCAGTGGGATTGGGGGCTGGTCCTGAGGGATCGTTCAGTGGTTGTGGGGCGTCTTCTGCTAGTGCAGGGGTGGCGAACAAGGTAACAAAAAACACCTGACTGAGCATGTTATATTATGTGTTTAATATATTATTGTTAAAATTATATGCTTTTGTGTGAGTGTTTGTCTGTTTTGGCAGGTCACTGCGTGGTGTGGCTC
>CAUYPK010004899.1:0-14041 GCA_963574355.1 Loris lydekkerianus
AAGAAAGATGGAGACTTTACCTCTTTCATGTTTACATGGATGGAGCTGGAACATATTCTTCTTAGCAAAGTATCTCAGGAATGAAAGAAAAAGTATCCAATGTACTCAGCTCTACTATGAAGCTAAATTATAGCTTTCACATGAAGGCTATCACCCAACTATAGCACAAGACTATGGGGAAAGGGCCAAGGAAGGGAAAGGGAGGAAGGAGGCTTTGTTGTAGGGAGGGTAATGGGTAGGACCACACCTATGGTACATCTTAGAAATGGGTACAGGCAAAACTTACTAAATGCAGAATACAAATGCCTACATACAGTGACTAAGAAAATCCCATGAAGGATACGTTGAACAGTTTGATGAGAATATTTCAGATTGTATGTGAATCCCACACATTGTACCCCTTGACTGCACTAATGTACACAGCTATGATTTAACAATAAAAATAAATAAATTTAAAAAAAAAGGTTGTAACTGGGTTATAGCTTTCATGTGAAAGCCCTAAATTAGTTTCATAGTAGTGCTGAGTACATTGGGTACTTTTTCTTCCATTATTGAGATACTTTACTAAGAAGAATATTTTCCAGCTCCATCCATGTAAACATAAAAGAGGTAAAGTCTCCATTTTTCTTTAAGGCTGCATAATATTCCATGGTGTACATATAGCACGATTTATTAATCCATTCATGGATGGATGGGCACTTGGAAAGGGACAGGAGGGAGGGGGGAGGGAGGTAGAGGAAAGGGGATAGGTAGGATTATACCTGCAGTGCATCTTACAAGGGTATATGTGAATCTTAGTAAATGTAGAATGTAAATGTCTTAGCACAATAACTAAAAAAATGTCAGGAAGGCTATGTCAACCAGTGTGATGAAAATGTGTCAAGCAGTTTATGAAGCTAGTGTATGATGCCCCATGATCATATCAATGTACATGCTAGGATTTAATAAAAGAAAAAATTTAAAAAATAATAATCAAATCTTAGCTAAGAGATAACATCTACATATTAAAAAATATATACATCACTATCAAGGAAGCTTCAGTCCCATGATGCAAGGCTAGTTTACCATACCCAAATCCATAAAGGTAATTTACCATGTTAATAGAAGCAAAAACAGGGCAGCACCTGTAGCTCAGTGGGTAGGGCACCAGCCACATACACCCAGCCTGGCAGGCTTAAACCCAGCCCAGGCCAGCTAAACAACAATGACAACTGCAACAAAAAAAATAGCCAGGCATTGTGGTGGGCCCCTGTAGTCCCAGCTACTTGGGAGGATGAGGCAAGAGAATCACTTAAGCCCAAGAGTTTGAGGTTGCTGTGATCTCTGATGCCACTACACTCTCCTGAGGGCGACATAGCAAGATTCTGTCTCTCTCTCTCTCTCTCTCTCACAAACACACACACACACACACACACACACAAAAGCAAAGACTCTATGAATCTCTCAATAAATGCAGAAAAAGCATTTGAAAAAATTCTGCATCCTCTTCTAACAAGAACACTTAAGAATGTAGGCATAGGTGGCACATTTCTGAAACTGACTGAAGCTATCTACTACAACTCACAGCTAATATAATACTGAATGGAGTAAAACTGAAAGCTTTTCCACTTACAGCTGGAACCAGACAAGGATGTCCTCTATCACCTCTATTATTCAACATAGTTCTGGAAGTTATAATCAGTGCAATCAGGCAAGAGAAGGATATAAAGAGCATCAAAATGGTGAAAGAGGAGGTTAAATTCTTGCTCTTTGCTGATGATATGACTTTATACTTGGAGAACTCCAGAGATTCAACCACTAAATTCCTAGAAATAATTAACAAATACAGTAATGTCTCAGGATAGAAAATCAATGTTCACAAATCATTAGGCTTTGTATATGTCAGTAGCAGCCAAGTTGAGAAGCTAATCAAAGACACAATTCCCTTCACAGTAGCTTCAAAGAAAATGAAATACCTTGGAATATACCTATGAGGTGAATGACCTCTACAAAGAGAATTATGAAACCCTAAGAAAAGAAATAGCAAAGACTCTAACAAATGAAAGTGCATAACATGGTGTTGGCTGGGAAGAATCAACATTGTTAAAATGTCTATACTACCCAAAGCAATCTACGGATTCAATGCAATCCCCATTAAAATACCAACATCGTACTTTGAAGAACTGAAAAAATAGTTCTTCATTTTGTATGGAACCAGAAAAAAAAAAAAAAACAAAAAAAAAACAAACCATATAGCCAAGGCAATTTTTAGTAATAAAAACAAAGATGGAGGCATCACTCTACCAATCTTTAGGTTATATTACAAGTCCCCAGGAATCAAAACAGCATAGTATTGGCACAAAACTAGAGACATACAAATATGGAACTGAATAGAAAACCAAGAGATGAAACCAGTCTCTTATAGCCATCTTCGTTTTGATAAACCAGACAAAAGCATACACTGGGGAAAATAATCCCTCTTCAATAAATGGTGCTGGGAGAACTAGATAACCACATGCAAAAGACTGAAACTGGACCTGTGCATTTTACCGCTTACAAAATTTGACTCAAAATGGATAAAATATTTAAATCTAAGACATTAAGTGATAAAAATCCTAGAAGAATGTATGGGAAAAACTCTTGAGGATGTCATCCTGGAGAAAGATTTTATGAAGAAGACTTCAGTGGAAATTACAACAACAACAAAAATAAGCAAATGGGACTTAATGAAACTGAAACGCTTTTGCACAGCTAAGGACATAACAATTAAAGGAAAAAAACAACCTTCAGAATGGGAAAAGATATTTGCATTTTACAAATCTGACAAAAGGTTGATATCTAGAATCTACAAAAAACTCAAATTAATCAACAACAAAGACCAAACAATCCCACCTATCACTGAGCAAGAGATATGAACAGAACCTTCTCTGATGAAGACAGATAAATGGGTAACAGATATATGAAAAAAATGCTTATCTTCCTAATCATCAGAGAAATGAAAATCACCTAACTCCCGTGAGAACAGCCCACATCACAAAGTCCCAAAGTTGCAGATGTTGGCACAGATGTGGAAAGAGGGGAATACTTTTATACTGTTTCTAAGACTGCACACAAATACAGCCTCTTTGGAGGAATATGGAGGAATATGGAGAATCCTCAAAGAACTCAAATTATACCTCTCATTTGATCCCACAATCCCATTACTAGGCATCTAACTAGAGGGGAAAAAAAATCCTTTTATCATAAGGTTATCTGCACTAGATTATTTATCACAGCTCAATTTACACTTGCCAGGATGTGGAAACAACCTAAATGTTCATCAACCCAGGAATGGATTAACAAAATATGGTATATGTATACCATGGAATTGTATTCAGACATAAAAAAGATGGAGACTTTACATCTTTTGTATTAATCTAGATGGAGTTGAGACACATTCTTCTTTTTAAAGTATCACAAGAATGGAAACGTAAATATCCAATGTACTCAAATACTAATATGAAGCCAGTAGACAATCTAATACATACTCACATAAGAGAAAAATGCAATTCAATTCAAGTTGAGGTGAGGGGAAATGAAGGAGGATGGAAGGAAGAGAGGGGAGGAAGGGAGGGTATTTGTGTGCTCCCACTTACTGGGCATAATGTAAGGGTATATGGCACACCTTTTGGGTGCGGGACACAACTACAAGAGGGACTCTACCTAACAAATGCAAATATTGTAACCTAGTTATTTGTACCCTCACACTAACCTGAAACAAAAAAATACATAAAAAAAAAAAATAAATTGACACAGGGAAAAAAACTGGGGTGGGAAGATTGCAAGAGTCCCCAGGCATATTTCAAAACAAAAAATAAGTTTAAGTTATGGTGGAACACTAAGTAGAAAACGATAAAAGTGATTCTAGGCAAGAGCTTATTCACTGAAGTATTGAGAAAGAAAAATAACAAATGATGCTTGTCTCACTCTAGAAGTTGTCCAGTTTATCAATACTTTTCCTTAGGTGAGGACTAAAATTGAAACTGATAAAAACATTTTGATAGATTAAAAATATTCATCAATTTAATCTATTGTAGGACTTTCACAGTTTTCACTGACTTAATACTTTAACAAACTGATACCTTTTATTTGATCTTTTTCTTAAGATTCTAGCCCCAATTTTTTGCTCTATAAATATAACTTACATGGAAACTTTAAACAATCAAATAGCACCTTGTGAAGTAACAGTGTCTCTCCACACCAAATAAAAAACTCAATTACTATATTTTGAGTGCAGTGACAGTTCCAGCAGAAATCCTGTGATGTAGTCACAACAGTAAAGGAAAGCTAAATTATGAATCTGGAGTTATGTCTTACAAATACCGAAATCTACAGTCATGTCTGAGAAATAAGCCCATCCTTGGAATGATTAATTTATTTCCATAGTCAACAATCATGTGCAGATGAGCCTCATGGCATATAAACATAGGCATTAATTGAGACCAAAGCTATCAAGGATAGTTCATTTTAGTTTTCTGCCTCAAATTATGAAGTATGCTCTTGCCTTTCCACTCAATACATACCCAAACAAAGATATCCTGTGTTTAATAATAAACAAATGGTCTGTGCATTATGAGAATTGTATCTAGTTCCAGGAGAAACTTAAAACATTTTGTCCAAGTGTCTGTTTATTACTGTTACAAAGTTTTCTTTAAATGCCCCTGGAGCTTCATTACTGTCCAGAATGCCAAGGAAAGATAAGTTAGAAACCCAAGGGATATTTTAACAAGTACTTATTCTCCTGAGATGCCAAGCGCTTGTCATTTCCTCTACTTAATTATAACTTTTTCATTATTATATTGTTACACTCTAACAAGTCCCCTGGCATACCCCATACCCACAGCAGAGGTCTAACTGGCAGCAATCCCAGTTCCAGGATGCTGCCAAGAAAACAAAGCTTCTTCCCACTACCCCTCCCCTTTTTTTGGTATTCTGTCATAGAAAAATTAAATATTTCTGTCTCTATACTTTTCACATGATCTCATTTTAATCAAAAGTAAAAAGTCTCATCCTGAAGTCATGCAATTATCAAATTAGAGAAACTAAATGACCACAAGGGAGTATCTCTGTGAAGTTTATCCATCAGAACAAAGCAATAACACTTTGAATTAAAATTATTGAGTTAATACTGCTACTTTTTCTGCTTCCCTACAAAATATTCTTTTTATTGTTTTGTTTTTCATTTACACCTTAACTCACCTTTGTGAAACAAAAAAGAATATAGCAAAGTCCTCAATTAGTAGACAAACCAGGACAAATGACACTATTAACCTAAAAGGAAGAAGCTGAGGCAAAATTAACGTAGAGAGTTTATTAGGCCAAGATTGAGTACTGCAGCCCTGGACACACTTCCAAGTTGCCCTGGGAAGTGTTCTGCTGGCCTTTCTTACAAGCAGGTTTTTAAAGGCAAAAGAGAACAAAGTGAACTGATAAAAATTTGGGTGCAAGAATTCGTATTGGTTAACACTCTGGGAGGCAAAGTGGATGGACCAGCCTGAGCAAGAGGAAAATCCCATTTCTACTAAAAAACAGAAAAACTAGCTGGATGTGTGGTATATACCTATAGTCCCTGATAATCAGAGATGCTGAAACAAGAGGATCCATTGAGCCCAGGAGTTTGAGATTGCTGGGAATATGACACCACAGCACCTGTCAAAAAACAACAACAACAACAAAAAAAAAAACTTATTTACAGAGATGACATTAGTGACTGGCTATACATTGAGGAATTTTAGGGTATGAGTTATTGTGCTTGTCTAAGACTTCTTTTTTAAAGAGACAGAGTCTCACTATGTCACCCTTGGTAGAGTGCTGTGATGTCACAGCTCACAGCAACCTCCAGCTCTTGGGTTTAGCTGATTCTCTTGCCTCAGCCTCCCAAGTAGCTGGGACTACAGGCATCCGCCACAACACCCGGCTATTTTTTTTTTGTTGTTGTTGTTGTTGCAGTTTGTCCAGGGCTGGGTTTGAACTCACTACCCTTGGTACATGGGACCGGCATGCTACTCACTGAGCCACAGGTGCCACCCCCGCGTAAGACTTTTTATGGCTAACTTGGTGTCAGTCTAGAACCCATGTAGCAAGTGTCTTTAAGAGGTAATTACTTAGATTGAGGGGAAGTGAGATGTGACTGCTTTTGCATTATAAATGCCTCTCTGTGCCTGATAATTTAGAGGGGTTTTCATTACCCAGTTAAAAGTTTTTATTTATTTCTTAATACTAATTCTTGTAATTCCCACTGCTATTAGAAAACCAATTTTGATTTTATAATCTAAAGACTCGTTCTCTCATTTCCTTTCTACTCAGTCCCTTAAAGATTGGTTACTAGACACAGACTAAATAGTTAAATGACTGATTACTGATCAGAGCATAAACACAACTGGGAAATCAGTGCACATGAAGAAATGAATTGTGTGTGTGACCTTGTAATAGTCATAACACAGAGAATTCCTTGTGGATATTGAAATCATCATTTATGGGTTTCTAAATTTTTTATTTTTTGGAGATAGAGCCTCAAGCTGTCGCCCTGGGTAGAGTGCCCTGGCAGCACACTCACAGCAACCTCCAACTCCTGGGCTTAAGCAATTCTCTTGCCTCAGCCTCCCAAGTATTGGGGACTACAGGCACCCACCACAATGCCTGGCTATTTTTTGGTTGTAGTTGTCATTGTTGTTTGGCAGGCCTGGACTGGATTTGAACCCATCAGCTCTGGTGTATGTATGTGGCTGGTGCCTTAGCCGCTTACACTACAGGTGCCGAGCCTGGGTTTCTAAATTTTCACTATTTTTCTACAGCTGCCATCTCTATTTGGTCCTTACATGTTTATTCTAAGGATGTGTCTTTACCAAGCTATTTTTTTCTCAACTTATACACACACATACACACACACACGTCATCATCATCAGAAATGAAATTCCTTATTGCTATTATAAATATTATACTAAATTTGGATAGTTTTAGTTCATACTGTTTCAATATTTTTAACTGTAATTTTATATCTTAAATTTAGCCTTTCTGTAGCTGCATATCAGCAAATAGAACTCTGAGACATAGCATATTTCTTTCATTTGTTATTTTTAAAACATGTTGCCACCCCAATCATTCCAGTTGCTTGTCTTCACCTAACCTAAGATATTCCATAAGGCAGATTTTGAGATCTTACTTTATCAGAAATAAAAAGCAAATATTTAAAAATAACCATTAGGAAGAGAAATGCATGGGTAAAAGGAACCTTTATTACCTTACATCATTTATAAGATATAAATATGTTTACATAATTACATAAATTAATATGTTACATATTTATTTATATAATAAAATTTATGTATAACTTTACATATAATTTCATTACATATTTATGTATAATGCTTATATATTATTTATATTTGTAAGCTTACCACCAGAACTATAGTCATGTGACACAGAGGCATGAATGCTACAGGCCTACTCTTACACTGAATCATTTTTACAGACCCGATAAGGCCCACATCAGTCCCAGCTGATAGCACAGGAGTATGGACAAGGGCCTGGGAACCAGTAGAAAACTGACTAAAGGGTATAGCACATTAGGGTATGATCTAGTGCATGTGGATTTTGAGAAAGATTTCTCCAGACAAAGATAAGGACAGAAAGAAAAATAAGTATATTCTACATTTCCAGACAGAAATGTGAAAGAGGGAGAGTGTGCTGGCCTAGAAAACCAGCTATTCAGACTTTTTATTTAGGGAGTGAAGAAGAAATACAATGATAGCTGAATTAACAAGGTACTGTGCATCCATTCCTTCTCTCTTCTTATTGATCCAATAGAAGGCAATAGCCAGGCTTATCACTAGTGACTGTGATCTTATCAGTGATTTTGCCCTAGGGATGTGAGTTTTTTGAGAAGGAACTGAGGCCTGTAGCTCACATCCCCTGCTGTCCATTCAGGAACTCTCCAAGGCTGTAAAAAACAAGTTCTATCTAGTTCTTCCATTTTATATAGTCCAGGAAAAAACCTCAAATAGCCAACACAATTTTATGAAATAAAACCAAATATGGAGGCATCAAGTTACCAGACTTCAGGTTATACCACTAGTCCAGAATGATGAAAACAGGATGATAATGGCATTAAAAAGAGACATATATCAAAGAAACAGATCTGAGGCCTAGAGATGAAATCTGTCTCATGTCATCTGACCTTCCATAAAGTGCATAAAAACATACACTGGGAAAAGTATCCATATTTAATGAATGGTGCTAGGAGAACTGGTTAGCCACATGTAAACTAGAAACTGAACCCATACCTCTCACCACTAACAAAAATTAATTCATGCTGGATAAAAGATTTACATCTAAAACCCTGGAAGGAAGCATGGAAAAAACTCTTATGACATGAACAGTAATTCTTTACATATCAGAGTTATAAATGTGCAAACCAAAAAAAATAATTATTTAACTCTCTAAAGTGTCAGGTGATATCATACCTTCCCTTCCACTTCATCCCACAAAAAGAGGAGGGGTACTTTTAGGAATGTGTAGCATCTTATAAAGCATTAGGGCTTGAGCTGATGACATTAAATGTATTCATTTGGATTTTCAAGAATGTACATAACAATGGTGCCCGCAGCTCAATGGTTAGGGTGCTGGCCACATAAACCAAGGCTGGCAGGTTCAAGCCCATCCTGGGCCACCTAAAACAATGACAACTGCAACAACAACAAAAAAAATAGCTGGGCGTTGTGGCAGGTGCCTGTAGTCCCAGCTACTTGGGAGGCTGAGGCAAGAGAATCACTTAAGCCCAAGAGTTTGAGGCTGCTATGAGCTGTGATGCCATGGTACTCTACCCAGGGTGACAGCTTGAGACTCTGCCTCAAAAAAAAAAAAAAAAAAAAAAAGAATGTACATACTCTTATTTTTCTCATTCCTGTTAGAACAGCAATTTCAATTGCCTCCACAATAGTATAAATTTGAAATTCTGGGGACACGAACATGCAAAAACTAATGTAAAAAATAAAAAATGAACCTGAAAATTTAAAAATACCCATATCACATCTTGAGATTCTCATATATATATATATATATATATTTTTTTTTTTTTATTTGTTTGTTTGTTTGTTTGTTTTTAAAGACAGTCTCACTTTATCACCCTCAGTAGAGTACTGTGTCGTCAGAGCTCACAGTAACCTCAAACTCCTGGTCCCAGGTGATTCTCTTGCCTTAGCCTCCTGAGCAGCTGGAACTACAGATGCCCACCACAATGCCTATCTCTTTGTTGTGGTTTGCCGGGGGTTGGGTTCAAAGCCACCACCCTCGGTATATAGGGCCAGTGCCCTACCCAATGATCCACAGGCACCGCCCTCTCATGTCTCACAGAAGCAAATCTTACCTTCCAAATTTTCTTGTCTTACTCAAATCATCTCTCTTCACTCGCTCATCATTCCTGTCATCCACAAAGCTAAAAATCTTACACAATCACGAAAGGGACTAAAATTATGAAACAGTTCAAAACACTACACTTAAAAGGTAGTGATGTTTAATAAAGGAATCCAAAGGAAAGAAATATACATATTTAAGTCAGCTCAGATTAGCATACATATACTCACTAGGAAAAGAAGGTCAAACACATTTCTGAGCGTGGGGTTCACACTCTTACAGAGACATAACCTCTAAAGTGTGTCTGTCCTTGTGATGGAGAATAGTGGGACCTAAGCATCCACAAGAATGAGCTGATGGAGCTCCACACATTCTCTTTCCCTGGAAGTGTGGAAATATTGCCCCTCCTAGGGTTCAATTCTCAGCAGGTAGGAAACTGGAAGCAGGATTCACTGTAAGGAGCTCAAAGAAAGTCCCAAATTCATAAACTTATTTAATGACCTTCCCACACTTTCTCAGTGTGTAGAGATGACCTTCTCAGTGCACCAACTCCAATGTAATGACTAGTAATAGACCTAAAGAGATCATAATTGGCAGGCGCCTGTGGCTCAATGTGTAGGGTGCCGGCCCCATATACCCAGAGTGGCGGGTTATAACCCAGTCCCAGCCAAGCTGCAACAAAAAAATAGACAGGTGTTGTGGTGGGGGCCTCCCAACTACTCTGGAGGCTGAGGCAAGAGAATCACCTAAGCCCGGGAGTTGGAGGTTGCTGTGAGCTGTGACACCATGGCTCTTTACCAAGGGCAATAAAGTGAAACTTGGTCTCTAAAAAAATAAATAAATAAAAATGAAATAAAGAGACCACAATCACAACCGTACAAAGGTCATCACACCCACCCCACAACCATGTCTCCATGTGGAGCCTCAGGTTATTTGTACTCTGCAGATTCTCTCAGTATATATGGCTCCCTTCCTGGTAGGTGTCACCAGGTGATCACCTGCAGGGGATGCTACCCAGGAAAAAACAATTTCACTTACCTCCTTTTGCAGGCTTAATATTTACCTCAGCTCAGATTTCTGAAACACACTGTTCTCAGGCCTCTTCATTCCCATCAAGTTGTTTTGGGCAATCATTGATCTGTCAGAAGAGAGAGGAAAAAATAAAAGCAAAAACAGTGTTTGAGGAATCCAGCAATTTTTTTTGTTTGTTTATGTGTAAGTTAAGGAAGAAAACTATAAAGCACTTTTTCTAGCCTGACAAGAAAACCCACATTCATTTTAGAAAATAAATATATCAGCTCATTATTATTTTGTTTTGTAAATAATTAACATTATTTGAACGCTTTTAGATGTTGCAAATCTCATTCCTAGAATACAAGTTGGAATCACCCCAGAACACACCAGAACTGAGAAGCTTATTACACACACTGAGGGAAGTGAGGCAGAAAGGACAAGATGAGGGGGATATTAAAAAAAATTTTTTTTTTTTTTTTGAGACAGATGTCACCCTCGGTAGGGTGTCCTGGAGCCATAACTCATAGCAACCTCCAACTCTTGGGCTTAAGTGATTCTCTTGCCTTAGCCTCCCAAGTAGCTGGAACTACAGACACCCGCCACAATGCCCGGCTATTTTTTGTTGCAGTTGTCATGTTTTAGCTGGCCAAGGCCAGGTTGGAACCCGCCAGCTTCGGTGTACGTGGCTGGCGCAGTAACCACTGTGCTACAGGCGCCAAGCCTAAAAAATACTTTAATAAATGGAATGTAAGACAAATACTTCATTTTAATTTTTTTTCTAAAAATCTATTTCTTGCCTCCCTGGAACTGTTTTATAATGTCTTCCAAATTTTATTGATTAAATATATTTTACATTTACTGAAATACTGAAACTCAAATAAGGGACCAAATCTTTCCAGGATAAGGAATTCAAGGAGGGGTTGTGCAGAACTGAATCATTCTGAAAAATCAAATCACCCAGCAAAGTTTCCAAGAAAGGAAACTCAAACCTAAGAATTGCCCATAGGATGTCTGTGCCCAGCAAAGAACTGGGTGTAGACAGCGATTGTATACAACAGAAATTCTCTGCTTTACTCTCATGCAAAACATCCTCAAACAAATCTTTAAAAATTGTTGTAAAAGGCCATACGCTGCTCTGTAGAAAAGTTAAAATATTGCATCTATTTGAAATATACAATAAAGAGGAAACAGTAACAATGCTGAATGTGAGAGGGGAAATTGGTATTTGGGAAAGCAGGGAGGGAACTGGAAATTTAGGGATTTATCGCCAGCCTTAGGAGAACTGGGAGGTGGGAGGGGGACAGGGTCTTGGATTTGAAACTCTGCCTCCCACACATTTGGAAGACCCAGGAAAAAAGGTGACCTCTAATGTGCAAGGAGTTGGTGGGGTCGTCAAAGAACACGCCTTTGCCCACGCAGCTCCCCGCCCGCCCATAACACAGTGCTTACTGAGCCAGCCACATACACTGAGGCAGGTGGGTTCAAACTTGGCCAGGGCCGGGATTGGATTAAAGATGGCGGCCGAGTAACAGCTTCCCTGCAACTGGGCACAGCAAGTCTGGGGAGACAAGACTCCTGGCATCTCTGGCCGGTGGGATCTGCCTATAATCATCCCTTTGAAGATATATGAAGCCAGTAAGAGACTTCTGGATCCCAAAAGAAGGACAAAAACAGTGGAGAACTGGCAAGTGGTTGCGTGTGTTCGATTGACCTAATCATGCCGGCAACCATGAGTACAAGCAGCAGTGAGAATAAAAACCGAAGGGCCTTACCTGTGAACTGTTTCAGTGTTCTTAGATTTGGCACTCAGTTAAACTGCCTTGGGGAGAGCTTGAGTGGGGGTGTGCAGAGCTTTGGGCATTATCTGGGGCCCCAGACTGAGCCACTTGAGCTGGGCGCAGTAAGAGATTGTGAAAGAACTGCCCTATCAAGCTCCACACTCAGGGTCCTAGAGCAAGGATCGGGTGGGACAAAGTAACCTAGTGACTGAGGAGCCTAAAGGCATGGACTGATTTCCCTTGCACCCTTAATCCTTAGGGGCAGAGTGAGACAGTTTTGGCACACTGGAGCCTTCGGCTGTTGCCCTGGGTAGAGTGCCGTCACGTCACAGCTCATAGCAACCTCAAACTCCTGGGCTTGGCACCACCCAGACCTCCATAAGAGCTGTGCAGTGACCCCCGACCAGTGACCTACACCCACTGGGCCTCCACATTTCCTGACTAGGAACTGCGGGAGCCACGCAACTCTACAACCTCCCTCCTGTGTCCTCCCAGCCTCCACACTAGCCCATTCATCTGGCCAGGAACTCTGGTAGCTGCGTGCCTTCAGGAGCCCTCCCTGACTCTGTGCAGAGCCCTTCTCCTGGCCAGAGACTGCTGGAGCCTTAGGCTCTCTATGCCAAACTCACTGGGCTCCAGGAACTCCCAGAACCATGTGCACCACCCCCAGCCCTGTTGCCGGATCCGGGCGTGTCACACACCGGAGCTGCTTCCACAACCAGAACTCCCTAGCTAGAGCAGCCCCAGAGGAACTACACAGGGTAACTCCCTACAAAGATCCAGCAACAATTGAGTGATCCTGCTGAGTCTAATCTAGGAGAGACACTTCCTGAACTCTGAGGATGGCCAGAGGCAATGGTGAAAAACAATCATGAGGTGAAATCAACAGAAAAACTCTGGCAATATGAAGAATCAGAGTAGATCAACTCCCCCCAAAATCAATGGGGAAGAAACAGCACAAGACCCCATGCACAAACAAATAGCTGAGATGTCAGAAATTGAATTCAGGATCTGGATAGCAAATAAGATCGAATTGGTATTCCAAAAGTTATCTCAAGAATTCAATGGATTCAAAGACCAAATGACCAAAGATTTTTGATACATTGAGACAAGAAGTTGCATCCCTCAAAGATCTGAGAAACACAGTAGAATCCCTCAGGAAAAGAATGGAGCAAACAGAAGAAAGGATTTCTGACATTGAAGACACAGCTTTCGAACACTCCCAAACACTAAAAGAAGAAGAGAAATGGAGAGCAAAAACAGACCACTCTCTCAGAGAGCTTTGGGATAATTCGAAGAAAACCAATATTTGTCTTATAGGGAACCCCGAAAGTGATGAAGTGTCTTCACAAGACACAGAGTCTTTTCTCCATGAGATTACGAAGGAGAACTTTCCAGATATGCCAAGAGATTCTGAAATTCAAATAGCAGACAGTTTCAGAACTCCAATATGACTCAGCCTGAATAAAACATCCCCCAGACACATATTAATCAATTTCACTAAAGTTAATATGAAGGATAAAATTCTGAAAGCTGCCAGAAGAAAGAAAACCATTACCTACCAGGGGAAGAATATTAGAATAACTGCAGATCTTTCTGCTGAAACCTTTCAAGCTAGAAGAGGATGGTCATTGACTTTTAATCTCCTAAAACAATATAACTTTCAACCCAGGATCCTGTACCCAGCTAAACTGAGCTTCATTTATGACAGAGAAATTAAATACTTCCACAACATTCATATGTTGAAGAAATTTGCCACAACTAAACCAGCTCTTCTGGGCATTCTTAGACTTATCCTCCATAAAGATCAGCATAATTCTTCACCACAAAAGTAAACCCACCCCAAAAATTTTTGATCAAATTCCAACTTCCACAGTTGC
>CAUYPK010004900.1:0-25361 GCA_963574355.1 Loris lydekkerianus
TGAAAGAGGTAAAGTCTCCATCTTTCTTTAAGGCTGCATAGTATTCCATGGTATACATGTACCACAATTTGCTAGTCCATTCGTGGGTCGATGGGCACTTGGGCGTCTTCCATGACTTAGCAATTATGAATTGGCCTGCAATTCTTTGATTGCAAATTAAAATATAACTCAAATTGGCTAGAAGTAAAAGGATATTCATTGACTAACAGAAATGATGGCTCTCGAAGACAGAACCAGCTTTGAATAGATCTATACTCAGTACCAGGGAATAGTTTTGTCCATCCTCACTTTTGCTTCCTATTGTGCTGCTCCATCTTCAAGTTTAATGTACAGGTGGCAGTACGGCTCAAGTGCCTATATTTTCTGAGCTGTTAATCTAGTAAGAAACATTAGATTCCCTGTCTTAGGATTCCTTGCAGACAGTCATTGTGGCTCAGACATTCTGATTAGTTCATGTGTCCTTTCCCTAACACTTTTTTAACGAACAAGAAGAGAATACAGTTTGTTCAAATCTCCAAAGATGTGTATGCAGTTCTGTTCTTTCAGTTATTTTGAATGTCCATCCCATCAATTTGTACTGTCATACTCTTTTAATTTAATATATAATAGAGTTGTCAGTAACTGAAAGGAGAGCTTTCCAGTAAATATATTAGTTAAAAAATAAACTAATATATTAGTTTATTATATATTAACTATTATATGATAAACTATTAGTTTATTATATATTTACTCATAAATTATGAGACATTATAATGCTATTTGCTTCCAAAATTTTAATTTAACTGTTACAATTAATTACAAAATATGATTTTAAAAAGAATATTCACATTATTCTTAGACTTTTAATCATTTCTTTCTGATTAGTTACTGTCTACCTTGTAAATTGGTTGATTTCTGAATAAGGACTTTAATAGTCTTATAACTATATGTTATAAAAATCTGCTGTAATTAATTTTCTTTCTTATCTTTTTTTTTTTTTTTTCTTTCCCCGGAGACAGCATCACACTATTTTTCCCAGAATAGAGTGCCGTGGTGTCAGCCTAGCTACAGCAAACTCAGAATCTTGGGCTCAAGCCATCCTCTTGCCTCAGCCTCCCAGGTAGCTGGGACTACAGGTGCCTACCACCATGTCTGAATAGTTTTCTATTTTTAATAGAGACAGGGGTCTTACTATTGCTCAGGCTGGTCTCAAACTCCCAAGCTCAGGGGATCTACCTGCCTCTGCTTCCCAGAATGCTAGCATCACAGGTGTGAGCCACTGTACCTGGGCTAATTTTCTTTCTTATCAACTGAACTTGATTTTCTGGTTGAGGCATTAGTGAGTTTTAAAACAAATTGTTAAGTTTATATAAAGATTCATTTTGTTGATTGTTCAAAAGTATCATTAAACTGGCTTCAGGATGTTTGAAATTATAGATTTTCAGGTCATAAGAATTTTTAAATTGATTTTTCTTTGCTCCTGTCATATTCTGCTTATTCTGCCAGGTAGGAGGTAGATCTCTGCCACTGAAAGAGATTGAGCTCTTGGAGCAAACCCACTGAGGAGCATGGTATGCATGTGCTCTGTGTTTTTTCTGTCCCTTGGGTTGAGATGTGGATGGGCATGCATGCCTCAAGGAGACAATATTACCATATTATGGCTGAATCACACTTGTTTTGTTGTGACATATGCTAGCTCATCATCAGAGAGTAGGTGCTGTTCTGTGGACACCTTGGCATTTTGCCCCAGGAAGTGTTGCATCATCAAAAGAGACAGCCAGTTGGTGCCAGTGTGCTGGTAATTAAAATGTGGACAGTCGACCACAATTCACAGGTGAAAATGATCAAAAGCATATATTGCAATGAAAACTTTAAGTTAGGCCGAGTTATCTCTAATGAGCCAGAGGAAAGCTCTTTAGGCTTGGTAATTTAGATGAGCATATGTGAATTATGGCTAATGCTTCTGAAAGAAAATGGTTACTAGGAAACCATGAAAAGCCCCCTAATTATTTGACCTCTAAGCTGTACTATTAAATGTAGAATTCAGATTACTTTGTGCTAAAACCAGGACTAACAAAATCACTAATAGTCTTAATTTTTTTGTGTGGTTTGTTTTGAAAGAAAGATTTACAGTCCTTTTTAGGATGGGATACCACTTTACAGAGACTAAATTTACTTTAAGAGCTCATAGGCAATGCTACTGTGTTTAACTATTCAGTGTTACTTTCCTATTTCAGTCTTCTACAACAAAGCTAAAGGTACCAAAAAAAATCTCGATAGGAAATATTTTTTGTTGTTGTTTAGCTGGCCAAGACCTTAAATTAATAAAAATGTTAAGCTCTAGATCTCTACTCAGATCAGTAACAAAGGGAGAGCTAGTGGTGGTGTCTCCTGCTTGTCATTCCTATTCTCAGGGCGGGTTCTTCCTTCCTGAACCTTTTTCCTGCCTCAGAAGACCTCATGTGGACCCTGGTGAAATGGGTTTTGTTCTGTGTCTGCTTTAGGTTCTTAACAAAAACTCAAGCTTGCCCTGTTTGATACTTTGTTTTGGGGGGGAATTGAGCTCAATACCAGTGCATGAGTTCCTTTCCTGGGCTATTTGTCAAAACGTGGTCAGTACCAGCTTGGCCAAGGCAGGCTTGACCCAGTTTTGGCTTGGACAGCTGACCAAGAGGTTGCTGTTGAGAGCTGGCGTGCATCAGAGAAGCAGGGTTGCCAGCTGGGCAAAACTCTCAGGCCAGCCAGGTGTATCTTATGGTCTTTCACCTCTCCCTACTTTTTTTGTTTTCTTAACCTCTTACCATAAGCCCTGCATTCCTTCCTTTTCTTTGCCCCAAGTATCTGCCATCTGTTACTTACTACTAAGTTTTAACAGATAAGTCAGACCAAGGTTAAGATGCTAAAATACTTCTTTTCCCAAAGAAGTTTGATAAAATGACACTGTGATAGGCTAGGAATTGGATAGAGAAGCGTAAAATTATATTAACACAGTAAGAGTTAAGGACATTTTCTGCAGAAATAATGAGTAAGTAAAGTAGCATTTTGGTAATACACATGCTAAAATGTTTTATTTTTCCAGTTTTGTTAAGGTGTCTGTCTTCTGGGGAAGCAATTTTTAACAGGTCATATAAGCTTCATTTTTTTGGCTGTAATTGACTAATGACAACCACAGAAAATAGCCGTTAGCCTCCAATTTTTACTCCCTGGCCAATGAATCAGCCTGCCTAGGGTGATGATTTAATTTTCATGGTATTCAAATTACAAATTCACATTTGCAAGTGCAGATTTGGGGGATTCTGGGAAAGCCTGGAAGAGTTTTCTAAGGATGGTGTGCCCTTGTGGGCTACCTTGTATAACTTCGTTATTAAAGTGAAAAGAAATTCCCTTTTGGTTTTCTTACAGCATGTTTTCCAGTCCTTATATTTAAGAAAGGCATTCATCCATCCTATGATTTTCAAACCCCATAGCTTTTCTTATATCAAAATATTTCAGGTCTTCAGTTTGTGTATTGCTTAAAGGAATTGTAAGAGTTAACTCATGTATGTTTGGTTCTACTCATAGCTATTCATGAGCACAATATATAATTCTAACCCATCAACATATTGATACTTTATAGTATTACATGAATTTGTGCTTGTAGTTTAACCTTTATGAAATTATAGGAGGAAAACAAATCTTTTGGCAGTGGCTAACCTTGATTTCAGGGCAGGATAAACAGTGATTTGTTAAGTTACATAACATTTTGTAGAATTATGCTATATAACAGCTGCTTTTGGGAGGCAAAATTCACAGGTTTCTATATTGTACAAAATTGAAATTAAATCTATTCTATGGTCTCAAGAATGAATTTTCATGAACCTAAATAGAAAATATTTGGAGGGAAAGTCTATGTTTCCTATAAGGTAGACTGAATAGGAAAATTATACGGACAACCTAATATTCTACTGTGACTAACGTTTTCAACTCAACCTGTTTAATATTCTCTTCCTAGAGAAGAGTGAAAAAGCCAGAAAGAGAAAATTAAATTAGCAGCACTCTTTCTGTGGGGAAGCCTATTACCATATATACTCGAGTAGAAGTCAAGTTTTTTTGGCACAAAATTTGTGCCGAAAAACCCGAACTCAGCACAAATTTTGTGCCGGAAAAAACTCGGCTTATACTAGAGTACATACGGTAACTGTGGAAAAGAACAACAAAGTCAGACAAAGTCTAGTGAAAAGTCTTCTGTGTGCAATGCACGCTCATCAAACATGCATACAGATACATGCACTTTGCAGTACAATAAATATTAAAGTGCTAAGTATTTGTTTAAATATTAGAAACTGGTGCTAAATTGATTCTTAAAATTCAAACTTTACTCTTTTTGTCATAAATTGATCTGATTATAAATTTTGTAAAATTTAAAAGTAATAATCTTATGCTGTGCTAAAGTAGATATTGGTAATTTTAGATTAAGTTTAAGTGAAAGTAATAAAAGAGGAAATTTTAATGAAAAACTTTCTTGTAAAGTTGAAGGACTTAAAAATATTTTGTTTACAATTTTAAAAAAGGCAAAAGAGCTTAAATGATTTTAGTTAAATTCAGTGTTTCCTAAAATGTTTATAATATTGTAACCTACTTGTACAACATAAGCATTTCATTATGTTTGCAGTACTACCATGCTGCTATCTGATAATGGGATTCCTTATTTTTTATTATATAAAAATAACAGGTAAATTGGTACTAGGCAAAGCAACTGCTTTTTAAAAATCATCCCGTTTTTTACTTGTAAATTTGGACTTTAATTGTCTAACTTTGTTAGTATGTGGTAGTTACTCATATCTCCAGGGCAGCATCTGAACAGAGATCCCCACCAATTGTTCTAAAATCAGTTACACTGCATCACTGTTAAACAACTTTTTCATATATTTTTAGACATATGTTTTCTTGTTTGATTTTATTTCCACAATGAACCCAAACCAAATCCCCTGTGATTTTTTGTTTTGTTTTGGCTGCTTATCAGTATTATCTAACCATGGAAGTTAAGTGGAATTTAAGCAATTTTGGCAAACACAATCTTGTAGACAAAAATTGGCTCCCCTCATTCATTTATTGCTTATGAAGTGCAGGTGAGGGGGCCGGGCAAAGAGTTTATACAGCTGTGGTCTAGATGTATGTGATTTGTTTTGTTTAAGCAAAAAAATAATTTATAAATTTTGAATGAATTATTTATTTCAAAATACATACTAAAATATGTTTAATAAGACTTTAATCTATTTTCTGTGATAATGTAAGTCATGTTTTTTTCTGTCAGGCATTCTGCTAACCATATGAGTTACATAGATTATCTCATTTAGTCCTCCCTGTTGTTATATTAGGATAAAAAAACTGAGACCCAGAGAAGTTGAGTAACCTGGTCGTGGTCACTAAATTAGTAAACAATTATTCTATATATCTCATTATCATGTAATGCTGTCTCTTTCAATTAATTATAAAACTCGGAGTTTGAAACTTCTTGCCTTAATATTTTGGAACGAATGGACTGGAAATTGCAATTCTGTCATATAAAAATATATCTTAACCTTCCAAGTAATGCTGTTATAGCAATTCCATTTTCATAGTTGCCTCCCAGTATTTAATCTCTGGTAAATGAATTTTTGTTTGTTACAGACTCTTGTCTTTTTTCCTGTGTCTAAGCATCCTGTTGTCTTCCACTCTTTATAGAACTGCATTAAAGTAGACATATTAGTTACATACCAGGTTCACATTATTTCTTTGTTATAAAAAAATAAATGCTGTTAAAGGCAAGGTCAGGACCTTTGTTTTTTTTTTAAATAAGATAAAATCCAAATACTGAAAACACCCAATGATTATATTCTAGTTATTATCCAACCCCATGAAAAAAATAGAATACCAGCATATTATGATTATAACAATCAGGCCCCCTCCCAATGCCTAGTCCAACCTTCTTTCCCAGTGATAGTCTTTATATTGATTTTTATCAATGTCATTTATTTCCATGTTTTTATACTACACATAAATGTCTTTATATTTTTATATATTCTTTTTGGTATAATTATTGTATATTTTTGGTATTATACTACTGTGAT
This sequence comes from Loris lydekkerianus, assembly GCA_963574355.1. Classification (NCBI taxonomy): domain Eukaryota; kingdom Metazoa; phylum Chordata; class Mammalia; order Primates; family Lorisidae; genus Loris; species Loris lydekkerianus. Next base: position 6,069 of record CAUYPK010004900.1, read on the forward strand.
CTCCAAACACCCCCTTCAGCCTTGAACTTGTACCAGCCATGGCCTGTTAGGAACCAAGCTGGACAGTAGGAGGTGGGCATAGGTGAGTGAGTGAAACTTCATCTGTATTTACAGCTGCTCCTCATCACTGGCCTCATTGTTTGAGCTCCACTTCCTGTGAGATTCACCCCCAACCCCTTCCCTGTCCATGGTCCATGGAAAAATTGTCTTTTATGAAACTGGTCCCTGGTGCTAAAAAGTTTGGGGACTATTGTTATGCTGTATACTATGTATATTCTTTTTTATAAAGTGCAAATATAATTTAGTTACATGGATTTTAGTGTATCCATTACCCAAATAACATACATTGTACCCAGTAAGTAACATAATTTTAAATCATCTACCCCCTCCCTGTCCCCTCACCCTTCCAAGTCTCCAGTATCTATTATTCCACATTCTATGTTCATGTGTATACATTATTTAGTTTCCACATGTAAGTGAGAAAATGCATTATTTGTCTCTCTGTTACTAAGTTGTTTCACTCAAGGTAATGGCCTCCAGATTTCACTCTTTCTATGGTTGAATAGTATTCCATTATGTTTATATACCATATTTTCTTTATCCATTTATCCACCAATGGACATTTAGGTTGATTCCACATGTTTGCTACGGTGTATAGTGCTATAATAAATATATAAGTATCTTTTTGATATCATGATTTCTTCTCCTTTAAGTAGATAGCCAGTAGTGGGATTATTGGATTGAATGATTGTTCTGTTTTTGGTTCTTTGAGAAATATCCATACAGTCACATTCTTTTGTGACTATCTTTTTCATTCAAAATTAAGTTTGTGAGATTGATAATATTGCTTATAATTTTGGTTTGTTGATTTTTACTGCTATATAATATCCACTCCAAAACTATCTCACAATTATTAGCCATTTATCTGTTGATAGGTATTTAGGTAGCTCTAATTTTGACCACTTACAAATAATTATTTTATTCATGCATTTTTCCCTACGTATTGCCACTGCATAGCAAAGGAATGATTTAATACTCAGTATCAAACAGTCTTCCAAAGTGCTTGTGCCAATAGACAGTCCTACCAGCACTATATGAAAGTACTGGGCGTTCAACTTATGTATAAATACTTGGTGTCCCCAATCTTTGTAATTTTAGCCATGTCGGTGTATAGTTTTGGTTTTCATTCATGAAAAATTTTCATAAAGAGTCCTATAACCAAAAAAAGAAAGTGAACCCATACTTATTTCTGGATTTGATTTCTTACATCCTCATTGAGGATTTTGACTTCTGTGTTTATGAAAGAAATCAGTTTGTATTTTTCCTGTCTTGAAATTTTCTTGTTAGCATTGGTACCAGAGTATACCCACATAATGAGCTGGTCATTGTTTCCTCTGTTTGTGTTTCCTAGCAGAATTCAGGGGTAGTTTCTTCCTTAAGTTTTGGTAAAGTTTACTGATGAAGTATGTGGGCCTAGAGTTTTCCTTAGGGGAATATTACAAAATCTGAGCTTCATTTGTTTTAGAACTATTCAGATTTTCTATTTATTTGTCAGGTTCTTTTTTTTTTTGCTTTTTATGCTTGGATTTTCTAGGAATTTTTCCCTTTTATCTAATTTTTCCACTTTTATTTTATTTATTTATTTATTTATTTATTTATTTATTTTACCAGAAAATCCTATTATAATGGTTTTGAAGTCTCCTTTGTATTCCTGCATTATTTTGTAACTTTGCTGATCCTCTGTGTTCTGTATATTTTTTTCTGTTTAAATAACTCTTGCAACTATTTTTATCTCCTTTTAAATTTTCTTGGGTATAACTTTTTGTTCTTTTTCTTATTTTTGGATTAGTTTATTGCTTATTGATTTTTAATCTTTTCTCTTTTATGTATTAAAGACTATAATTTCCCCTCTCACCTTTATGCTGTAGTTTTATTATCATCCAAATTTTTTATTTCCCATATGATTTCTTCTCTGACTCACAAGTACAATCCTTATTTGCCAACAATAGAAATATATTCTCTCTTTATTTTTTTATTATGAATTTCTATATTTATTCCACTGCAAGTAGAGAATATACCCTGATTTTAAAACTTGGAAATTTGTTTGACTCCTCTATTCAATTTATTATAAAGTGTTTGTATGTACTTAAAGTGAAGTGATTAGATTTTCTATATGTATGTTGTTTACTGAGAGAAATAATCAAAATAAATCAAATTTAAGCAGGATATTTTAATCAAATCTGAAGGTATTTGTCTTTTATGATTGCAGTATTTAATCCACTTACATCTAATGTAATTACAGCTATATTTGACTACCATCATATTTTTCTTTAGTTTTCAGTGTTAGTAGTTGTCTGCAAAAGTTTCAAACACATCTTTTACTTACTTGAATATTTAAAATATTTTAAACATTATTTTAATATCCACATGGATAACCCCTGGGTTTGTATCATTCATAGGTTCATCTGTATCCTCTATTATTTTTCTTAGTTCTGGTCATATTGTCTTGCCTCTTCATATGCCTAATTTTTTAATTTTATCTCATATCTTCTATATTAAAATTCTTATAAGCAGTGTGAGAAATGGCATATTGCTTGAAACTTATAGGTTGTTTTGCAAGTGACAGGAGCATTAGCAGTATGGGATTGACTTATTTAGATTCTGCAATTGAAATGATTCAGGACTGGACTTTTATGTTACTTAAGAATATTCTATGCTCCTTTTTATTTCTGAGTTGTAATACCTTGAAGAATTTTGGTGCTATATAAAATTTTGATATAGCACCAAAAAGGGTGCTATATCAAAATTTTGGACCATAATTTATGTCCTTCAAGATCTAATTGACTGGGAAATCTGTTTAGCCTCTCAACTACCTCTTCTGGAATCAAGAGACTTTTCTTTCTTTCTTTCTTTCTTTTTTTTTATTGTTGGGGATTCATTGAGGTTACAAGTAAGCCAGGTTACACTGATTGCATTTTTTAGGTAAAGTCCCTCTTGCAATCATGATTTGCTCCCAGAAGGTGTGGCACACACCAAGGCCCCACCCCTCTCCCTCCTTCCCTCTCTCTGCTTTTCCCCCCCCCCCATGACCTTAATGTCATTAATTGTCCTCATATCAAAATTGAGTACGTAGGATTCATGCTTCTCCATTCTTGTGATGCTTTACTAAAAATAATGCCTTCCGCTTCCATCCAGGTTAATATGAAGGATGTAAAGTCTCCATTTTTTAAATGGCTGAATAGTATTCCATGTTATACATATACCACAGTTTGTTAATTCATTCCTGGGTTGGTGGGCATTTAGGCTGTTTCCACATTTTGGCGATTGTAAATTGAGCTGCAGTAAACAATCTAGTACAAGTGTCCTTATGATAAAAGGATTTTTTTTCCTTCTGGGTAGATGCCCAGTAATGGGATTACAGGATCAAATGGGAGGTCTAGCATGAGTGCTTTGAGGTTGCTCCATACTTCCTTCCAGAAAGGTTTTACTAGTGTAAAAGTATTCCCTTCTCTCCACATCCACACCAGCATCTGCAGTTTTGAGATTTTGTGATGTGGGCCATTCTCACTGGGGTTAGATGGTATCTTAGGGTGGTTTTGATTTGCATTTCTCATGAACAAGACTGCCATGGCAATTGCAACAACAATAAAAATAAACAAATGGGACTTCATTAAACTGAAAAGCTTCTGTACAGCTAAAGAGACAACAACCAAAGCAAAGAGACAACCTACCCAATGGGAAAGGATATTGGCATATTTTGAATCAGACAAAAGTTTGATAACTAGGATCTATAGAGAACTCAAATTAATCCACATGAAAAAAGCCAACAATCCCATATATCAATGGGCAAGAGACATGAATAGAACCTTTCCTAAAGAAGACAGACGAATGGCTAACAAACATATGAAAAAATGTTCATCAATAGACTTTCTAAGGGTAAATGTGACGACAGATTTCAGGCTTACCTCTCTGAATTTCTTCTTGTCCTAGATCTTATACCCTTAAAACTTTACTGCATGTTTGAGATATTTTGGGCATTTGGGATCTTTAGCTTGATGTCATTCATCAATTTCAGCAGCCTTTAAAAAATATTTGTACCATGATTTTAGTTCTTTCTCTAAGTGTTGGTCTTTGCATCATTGTAAAAAATAGAATTCTCTATTTTAAAAACTTTAAATATTTTTCAATAATAATATATTTAATATTCTGGAGTTCTTTTCTTTCTGTTGGTTAATTTTATATTACTTTTTCTTTTATAAATGCAACATATTCTTGTGTATCTCCAAAGATTCTCATTTTTTAAATTAATTTTTAAGGTTGTTTATTCCTTTAATTATTTGTAGTTTATCTGTTATTGATTTCTCTCTTACTATTTATTTTGATGTTGCTCTTTTATGTTGCTTTTCCTCACAAGAGCCAATATCCTTCATTACCTATTCATTATTAAGAAAGAGAATAAGAGTCTCTCATCTCTGTGGAGGTAGGTGGGGCTTATGAATTTAATGGGTCTCTTATTTAGAATTTTTTAATGAACTATACTTTTTAATTTCAAAATATTACAGGGGTACAAATGTTTTTAGTTACATGGCTTGCTTTTGTATCACCCAGAATGTGTTCACTTTACCTCTCAGGCAGGTTTTCACCCATTCCATTCTCTATCCTCCCTACTGCTTGATTTTCACTGAGTTTTACTTTCCCTCTGTGCACATGTTTGCAATTTGCTAATTTAGTGAGTACATATGGTGTTTGTTTTTCCATTCCTGAGATACTTCACTTAGGATAATGGTCTCCAGTTACATGCAATTTGCTGCAAAAGGCATTGATTCATCCTTTTTTGTGGGTGAGGAGTATTCCGTGGTATACGGATACCACATTTTATTAATCCACTGATGAACTGATGGACATTTAGGTTGAATCCACATTTTTGTCTTTGTGAATTATGCTGCAGTAAACATTTGAGTGCAGGTGTCTTTATGATAAAATGTCTTTTTTGCTTTTGGATAAATATCCAGTAGTGGGATTGCTGGATTGAATGGTAGGTTTACTTTTAATTATTTGAGGAGCCTTCATACTGTTTTCTACAGGGCCACCAACAATTTTAAACGTTCACTGTGCATTTACACTAGCATCTGTTGTTTTTGGACTTTTTAATGAAAGCCATTTTCACAGGGATAAGGTGATATCTCATTGTGGTTTTAATTTGCATTTTTCTAGTGATTAGTGTCATTTAGCTCAAGCAAATTAGCAAGAAAAAAACAAACAACCCCATTAAAAAGTGGACAAAAGACGTGAACAGAAGCTTTTCAAAAGATAGACAAGTAGCCAATAAACATACATGGAATTATTTAAAGAGGAGAATGCATGCAATACAAACACACAGCCTTCCTCCCCTTCCCCCAGGCTGGTGGTACCTGCTGGGTGGGAATAGGAGTAGGGTTTATTCTTTTGAAGCAGAATCTGAATAATTCCTTACATATTCAGTTCTGAATATTAACAATTCCCTTCTCATTCCTTGTTCATTTCCCTGATTCCCTAGTCTGTATCCTTCTGTCTGCGTGTCTTTCCAAAAGTACAATAAGATGAAGCTTTGTCTGCTCTTTTTCCTCCTTTACAAGCTTCTTCCACTTTCTATTTATATCCTTTACAAATGTGTGAAAATCTCTTATTCACTGATGGACCCTATTTCTTTCTTTTTCTATTGTAGAACTATATCAATTTAGACTTTGAGTTAGTTTTCTATTCCTGCCACGACAAATTATCACACATTTAGTAATTCAAAACAACACAAAGATTTATTGTTTTATAGTTCTGTAATTTGGAAGTTCAATAAGGGTCTCACAAGTCTAAAATCTAGTATCAACCAGGCTATGTTCTTTACTGGAGACTGTGAAGGGAAAAATCATTTTTTAAACTCATGCAAGTTGGTAGCAGAATTTACTTTCTTATAGATGTAAGACCAAGTCACTGTGAGGGCCATTCGACACTCCTGGAGGTCAGTCCGCTTCCTTGTCTCATGGAGAGACAAGGAAGAGACAAGCCAGCAATAGTGGGTAGAGCGTCTCTCGTACTTTGAATTGCTCCTGTCTTTTCTCAGTCCACGCATTTCTGATCAACTTTTCTGACATCCTCTTCTATTTATAAGGGTCAGTGTGACTACATTGGGCTCACTTGAATAAATCTAGGATAATTTCCCTATTTAAAAGTTAGGTGATTTCAATTCCAATTCTATCTACAATCTTAATTCCCTATCGGCATTTGCTGTAGCATATTTACAGAAGACCCGGGGTGAGGATCATGGGAACCAAAATTCTGCCTAGCCCAGACTGGTCAGTCCACTGTCACTCACCAAAAGCCCTCTCTTCTTTCTTTTTTCCAAGATTCTTCTGTCAGTTTTAAGGGAAACTTGTTCTAAATTTTGTTATTTTTCACCATATATAGTCTCTTTCTCTCACTCTTTTACTCAATATCCCTTTATTCTCATAACTATTTTCTCTCTCCTCTCTGTCTTTCCCTAGGCACCCTTACTCTTTTAAGTAGCTTCAGTTACCATTTATACACCAGTGACCTTCAGATCTTTTCTCTAAAAACTAGTCCTATATATAAAACTGCCTACTTGATATTCCTACTTTGATGTTTCACAGTCAAATGAATTTTAATAAATCCAAAATAACTCACCGTCTTCTTCCCTGCTCACCCATCCCAAACCTGCTGTCTTCTACTTTTTTTCCTTGTTAGTTAATGACCCCACAATTGCAATAAGTTACGCAGACCAGAAAGGAAGTGATAATCTTTGATATTTTGTCTTCTTCATATCCTATTTCCATCAGTCATTGATCTGTGGATTCTTCATATCATCTATCCTTTTAATGGTTCCACTTTATCTGATTGTCATATATACTGGACTCCAGTCCTCTGCTGTTTTCTCTGCCTGAAACAACTCTTATTATTGTTCTGCCTTTTTTTGGGGGGAGGGGGGGCTGTGTTGTGCTTATCCTTTAGACCTTTTTTACATGTCACTGTCTCAGGAAAGCTCTCCACAAATCCCAGGGCTCTAATAAAATCTTATAGCTGCCATTCATATTACTTACCACCAGTATACATGACTGATAAATTATATAACTTTATAAAATAAGCTCTTTTGTAGAAACTTTTAGTCTTACAGAAAAGTTGCCCAGATACTATAGAATTCTCACATATTACACACTCTTTTTGTCCTGTGTATAGTTAACATTTCATGTTACTATGTGACATTCATCACAGCCAGGAACCCATCCTGATACTTTACTACTACCTAAACTCCACAGTTCATTTGGATTTTAACTGTTTTCCCTTTTTTTGTTATTTTCCTGTTTCAGTATTCCATCAAGATCACCATGTTATATTTGGCCATTGTGTCTCCTTAGCTTACTCCTGTCCAGGCCATTTTTTCAGGCTTTCCTCATTTTTGATAATGTTGAAAATTTTGTGGAGTACTAGTCAGGTATATTATAAAAGTCAATCAATTTGAGTTTGTCTATTTTTTTTTCATGGTTAGACTTATATTATGAGCTTTCAGAAGAAATTGTTAGATGCCCTTGCCTTCACATGATAGTAAAGGGCACATGTCAGTATGACTTATCCTGACGATGTTAACTGTGGTCACCAGGCTGAGGTAATGCTTGCTGGACTTCTTTAAAGTTACCTTTTAGTCTCTTTGCGCTACTCTTTGGAAATAGGTCACTAAGCGTAACTTGTAATCCAGCAGTTAAAACTTAAGCTCCTTCTTGAGAAGGGAGTATCTACATAAGTTATTTAGAATTCTTCTATGGGAGATTTGTCTTTTCCCCTCATTTGTTTCTTTAACCAATTATTTATGTCATTATGGCCATATGGATGTGTATTTTATTCTTTGTGTTACAATCCAATACTACTTTATTATGTTGCTCAAACTGTTACAGCTTTTACAATTGGGAGGGATAATTATTTTTCTAAAAGATGGGGGTGTCAATGTGTTGTCCAGGCTGAATTATAGTGGCTACTCATAGGTGCAATCAGAGAGTATTACAACCTTAAACGACTGGGCTCAAGGGATCCTCCCAACTCAGCATGCAGAGTAGTGCAACTCCACGTGCCCACCACTGTGCCTAGCTCAGGAGGTGTAACTTTTCTTTTTTTTTTTTTAGATAGAGTCTCATTCTGTTCCCCCAGGCTAGAGTGCTATGGTGTCATAGCTCACAGCAACCTCAAACTCCTGAGCTCAAGTAATCTTCTTGCTTTTTAGCCTCCCAAGTAACTGAGACTACAGATGTGTGCCAACACACCCACTCATTTTTCTACCTTTTTTTTTTTTTTTTTTTTTTTAATAGAGATGGGGGTCTCACTCTTGCTCAGGATGGTCTTGAATTCTTGACATCATGCAATCCACCTGTCTCAGCCTCTCAGAGTGCTAGGATTATGGGTGTGAGCCCCTGAGCCCTGCCAGGAGGTGTAACTTTTGAAATAGCTCTTTTCCTGGTTAGAATATAAACTACATGAGAATGGTATGACGTCTGTTTTAAAATTTTAATGAAAAGCCTGGTACCTTGTAGTATTCAATATTTGCATAAAAATCAATTCTTGAATGAATGGTGCCTGTAAAGGTGTGCTTATTTAGTGCTGACTGATTTCTGAAGTGTCTTCTGTTTCTAACTGCTTGAATATTTTTCACATTCTTTGAGCCCTCAAACTACTCTATAGGTAAAAACTAGATGATGTGAAAATAAATAAAAGATGAGCAAATTTCTGTATTGTCAGATTTGTGTTTAGAAGGATGAAATCATTGTTACCCTGGGGCTCTGTCTATTTTTAGACTTTTATCTGTGCTTCTTACTCAATCTGTCATTTCTACAAATCTTAGAATCACCTACTTTATATTGATTCAGACCCAAGCACAATTATGGTGGCCTCTGTGTTTTCCCACAGATAGCCACCAGGTTTTCTTAACTTCTAGATTTACTTTATTGGGACAGTGTGACTGAATCAAAACCTATAAGAGAAAGCTAAGAAGATTTTTGTTTGTGGCCCTAGTATGTCTATGTGTATGTGATTGTTTGTATTTTTATTTATTTTTTATTTTTGGAGATGTGCTTAAAGAAGAATAGTGTTAGCTTATTTATAATATCCTAATACTTTCTCTGTGGGGAAGAGCAATATTTTTTCGTCTTCGTATTTGGGAACTTTTCACTATTATTCACCATCAATTAGAGATCTCATAAATCAAAAAGCATTATTAAATGTCATATTTGTATATGCTATTTCTGGGAAACACCAGATCTAGCGTTATTTTGGGAAACTGTGGGTTGACCTTACAAAGCTCATATTACCAACAACAGCAACAACAACAACAACAAAAAAAAAAAAAGCACATTTTAAATTGGTGACACATCTAACTGGAAGCTTAGAAGAACAAGAGAAAATGTGTAGGTATTCAATAGTAACAACCTGATGGTACCACATTATGTTTCATGAATGGGAGCAATTCACAAATAGGACCCTCAAGCAAGAACCTACCTGTGGAGGAGCTTTCTCTATCATTCATTCTATTAACATTTTATGAGTCCCTACTAAGTAGCAGGTGAGATCCTGGTTACTGTGAGAATACAAATGAGTGAGTTATAATCTTTTCCTGGATGTTGAAAGGGTGGCACTAGATGGGCAGAGATCTCACAGACCACCAAGGCTTGTAGGAAAGGTCTTTATTGGCGAGGGAGGGATGCTGCAGAGCAGCACCAAGGAGGAGAGAAAAGAAAGAGGTGGGGGAGAGAGGGAGAGGGAAAGAGAGCACCTTTATATAGGTTTAGTTAGGGGAAGTCTCAGAATGGTGATGGGACGGTAGAATAGCCAATAAGGAGTTACTGCTCTGGTGGGAATTGCCGTTAGGGGCAGGCCATACGTTTGAAATTTTCAGCGGGTAATTGGGACAGGGAGATTTGTGACTGGGAGATAAGGAAATGTCTAGCTGGCAACTGTGCTTGGAAAGGAGTTGTAACTTTAAGGGTGAGACAGCTAGTCTTGGTCTGTTGAAAGCAAGAAGAGGCTTTCTGGGAAAGGGGCTTTCTCTGGGGCAATTACCTAACAGATGTAGCTCAGTTTAGTGGGAGGAACTCATGTCTTATGGTAAATCATTATTATTTACTATAGAATGCTGAATTGTAGGTAAAATCATCTTTGAGATCATCCAGCACATATGTCTTCTTCTATTTAATCAACCAGCACATATGTCTTCTTCTATTTAATAAACCATTTGTAAAGAGGACTACAAAGTAAATATGTCATAAATTTATTAGCAGTGATTTCAAAAATTTCCATTGTTCTGAAACAAGTTTATTTTTTCTTAAATTAAGAAACTAACCGAAAACAAAACCAGAAAGCCACTTACACATATCTTTATGCTACTATAATTTGCAAGAATAATCTTAATTTTTTTTTGTATTTGACCCTGATACACTTAGCCATTTTTGGAGTTTTATTTATCATAATTAATATTAAAAACTTATTTTTGAGTCATTAAAATGCACAGGTAATAGAACTTTTCACTATAGCCTGCAAGAGAATCACTTAAGAGTTGGCAAACTTTTTGTATATAAGGCCCGATAGTAAATATTTGGGGTTTTACAGGCCATATGGTTTCTGCAAAGGCATCAATTCTGCTTTTTAGCAGGAAACAATCATAGACAATATGTAAATGCATGGGTGTGACTGCATTCCAATAATACTTTATGCAGGATTATGCAGAAGGTTGAATTTGCTAGAGTTTTCCCAACTCCTGACTTTTGGCATTCATTAAAAATGCAAAAACCGAGTTCTTACACCTCTTTGAATCAGATTCCAGAGTAATAACCCTTGGAATTTCTGTGTTTAAATGAACTTCCTTTTCATTTACCTACCAAGATACCTAAAGTAGAAATTTACCTTTAGCATATTGCTAAGAGATTTCCAGTTAGTTGGAACATTTACTTTCATATTTGTAGTGATTACGGTTATCAGATGGAAACTCTATTACAAATAAATGACGAAGAAAATATGAAGAGAAAGTTTCTGTTGAGTTCAAGTCCAAAAATGGAAATATGAAGGGAGGAAGGAGATTTTCTCTCCTGTTTATCGCTATAGTTCCAGCACCTGGAACTGTACCAAGCACAGGGTAGACTTTTTGAGAAATAATTGTGTAATGAATGAACATACTTCCACATTGTCCACCCTCAGCATATAATGGTGACCTAAAACCAGACGGCTTGACCATCCTGCATTTGATGTCTAGGCAGTCAAGTCCCAGGCACAGCTTTCCTGCTTTTTATACCTTATCTTCTAGTTTTTAGCCAATGTTTCACATCTTTTTATTACTCTAAGGGTTATGAATCTTGCCCTTAAATGTGTTGTTCCAACATTTATAGCTTCAAAGCAACATTTATAAGCATTGATGATTATATTAGCTAAGAATCTTTTGACTATAATCAACAAAAATCATTGTGGCCAACTTAAACAAAAAGGGTACATATTAGGAAAACAGGTTTGGTGAGATCTCACAGTCAGGTCCTGCTGTGCTTCTCTCTGGAAGCCATCCGACTGACTGACATAAGGCAGTCCATAACCTTTTCCTACCCCCAGGCGAGGGGCATGCCATTCTCTGTGCCAGTTTTTAATTCTGAAAGAGAGATTGGGAAGGGCCCAGCTCGGGTCAATTGCCTGATGTTTAGTTTAGTTTTATGGCTAGTGGATCAGAGGACCATTATGTGACTATCCTCGTGAAGAAAAAATCAGAGACTGTTTCCAGAGGATGTGGAAGAATGAGAAACTAGGAAAACTAAGTTAAGTTACACATGTTTATTTTGGTGCCCTTTAAAAAGTAACAACAACAAAAAACCTTATAAATGACTGTTTGTACTCTGATTTTCCAAAGCGTGTTCCCATGTTTTAAATTCTGCTATTAGTGCAAAGCAGGCTGCAGACCTCTCAGAGGTCCACCCTGATGGTAGTTCCCTCCAGGCTCTGCTGCGTGAACAACGTTGTCTTATAATTGTTACAGACTTCCTCTAAACCTAAAGATTTGATTTGGGGCCCTGCTTTAGCTGCCTTGAGCTGGAAGATTTGATTTTTAGTCCTGTTTTGGTTTTAAATTATATTTGTTTGTAATATCTGTTCCTGCTTACTTATAAGAAAAGATTGTTACACGGAGGTTTCAAATCAAATTCCAAGGTAAGAAATGGTGCAGATAATACTCAGACTGCTCCCTCTAATCTACTCATTCTTGCTTCTGTCCTTAATTAGCTGCCACCAAGACAGGCATTGATTGCCCATTGTGGTCCTTGACCCAGTCCACAGGGTTAGGGCTCTTAGAACAAGAGACTGAAGTTCTTTCCAAGTTTATGCCCCGTCTTCCATGAACCCCCTCAAGCTCATTCTTTGTTCATGATTGTAGTTTGAAATTACTGAGAGATTCTGACTGCATGTCTCCTGAAAAGCATCTTGTATAGCTCCCCCCATTGCTTTTTGTGATGCAATCCCATTTTCCTGATTACTTTTCTGCCTACACAGTGGTTTATTTTCTCTGCCTGGAGTGAGCCTTCCCTACATATTAGTAAGACTGGCTCCTTCATGGTTTTCAGATCTCAGCCCAGGTGTCACCAACTTAGCAAGAGATATCTTTTCAACCACCTTTCTAAATACATAGTGCAAACCTATGTCACTCCATATCACATTACCCTGTTTTATTTTGATGTTGCCATGATCTCTCTCTAGAATCTCACTCACTTATGTACTCTTTTATTGTTTTGCTTCCCTCTCAAGAGTGTAAACCCTATGAAAACAGGGATTTTGTCTCTGGTTTGTCCCAGGTGTTTAACAGCACCTGGTACACTAGGTGCTCAGGTGTAAAAATGAATGAAGGCCCCTGGGCAATTTCTAAATCATCTGTGATGAATAGCAATGCAGACAGACTCACTTATCGGGGGTATATCAAAGCCAGGGAGAAGAAAGTTCAGCAGTCAGCACCTTTCAGGCTCTGGGGAGCTGTGATTACTGGACTGGCTGAATCTCTGGTCCTAGAAACAAATGCAGATCACCAGCACTACTTAATACTCATTCAAAGAAAGGTATGGGGGATTGACAGCAACTTTTATACCCTTGCTCGGTGCTGCCCTTCTCAGTATCTGTGTCTTCATGTTTGTAGCGCTCAGCAGAGACTTTTGCCAGGCTAGGAAGAAGTAACATGTGTTAGGTGTGATGGAACTGTAGAACAAGGCATGACTCTAACATTAACTCAGGGAACTTATTTTTGGTTCATCCTTTTATAAGACCCAGCATTCTGCTTTCTGTCAACTCAACAATACTTGTATGCACATCAGCTTCATAAATCTCTAGGAAATAATGTTGTTTCCATTAATATGTGCATCTATAGCCTAAGTGCACAAGTGCCTGTGCATGTAGACTGGTGATAGTGTTTCTAAGACTTGTCAGCTTACGCTGTGCTATAGGGTACCTCACTAAGATGAGCTCTGACAATATAAGGAGATATTTTTGGGAGAAATTTTAAAGTAACTGTAAACGACACAACATATATTGACTTGTTTTTAGCCACCTTAATTTTTTTCCTTTGTAGCTCCTGTGGGCACCATGCTTAATTATTCATAGATATAGCAATATAGTTCTTACTGACTAGAGCCTTGATAAATGTTTTCCTCAGAACTTCAGGCTGATGGATCAGCCTGTTGATGAAATGGTTTTAAATGGTCTTAGAATAGTTCAGAAATCAAACCCTCTAACCTCCTTGGGTAGCATGTTTGTAGATTCATATATTATATTGTAATAAGGCTTTGTATGAGTTTTCGGTGCTCCACACACTTCAATTAAAATGTAGAAATAAAATAGCTAGTTCCTAATTTGGCAGGAGCTGGTACTTCTCAGCTTCTTCTCTGTGTTTTTGAAGACCATCTAAGAAGAAATGGGGGAAAAGGATGGCATTGCAGTGGTTCTCTGGTGAATGCTCTTTTTGTATTTCTGTCCAGTGCTGATAAGCATCTTAGTAATATCTCAAAACTTTTTTGTATAAATTGAGACACAGTCTTATTGTGTTGCTTAGGCTAAAGAGCAATGGTGAGATCATAGCTCACTGAACCTCAACTCTTGGGCTCAAATGATCCTTCTCCTTCAACCTCAAGGTGCATGCCACCCTGCCTGTCTTAATTTTTTTTATTTTTTTATTTTTGTGTACAGACAGGGTCTTGCTATGTTGCTCAGGCTGGTCTTGAACTCTTAGCCTCAAGCAGTCCTCCCACATAAACCTCCCAATGTACTGGGTGCCAGTGTGCTGGCCTCAAAACTGTTTTGAGTGTGCACATATATGAATTTTATGAAAGATAAATTAAGTTTTAAAATAATATATTGTGATGCAATGTTAAAAATGGGTGTACACGTATAGGATATGGAGAGATCTTTGTACTCTTGTGCACCTTTTCTGTAGTTTAGGTTTTTTTGTTTGTTTGTTTTTTCAGTTTCTGGCCAGGGCTGGGTTTGAACCCGCCCTCTGCAGCATATGGGGACAGTGCCCACCCCCTTTGAGTCACAGGCACCGCCTTTTTTTTTTTTTTTTTTTTTTTTTTTCAAGCTTAACAAAATATCAGAAACATTCAATGGAGTCAGACTTTGCTTTCTCATCTCAGGTATCCATCTACAGGCACTCCTGCAGTACTAGTTTTTCCCTGGTGGATATTAATCTCCAGGGTAGACTCTGCAAAGCTGATGAAATCTGAGACCCAGAGAAATGAAATTTGAAGAAATAAAGTTTGTATGTAATTTTAAAGGCATCAAAATGATAATGCAACATTTTATAGCAATCACATTATTTGTATATATTTTATTATCTTTGAACTGTAATTTATTTCCTTTGGGAGAAAAAGGCAGATTTATTACCAAATTTTAATAAACCTTTACATTCTCAGATAATTTAAAAGCATATTTGAAATAGATAATGATTATTTTATGTGCTCATCTTGAGCTGAAATTTATATTCCTTGGTTTCCAGATATTAGCAAACTACTTCTTAATAAATACAACACTAAAAACCTAAAAGCGAGAGACACAAAAACAGTCAGAACTGTGATTTAAAACCATCCATAGCAAGAATCTGGAATACCAGGTTAAGTGAATTAAAAAAATATGGTGGAGGGTAGTGCCTGTGGCTCAAAGGAGTAGGGCACCGGCCCCATATGCCAGAAGTGGCGGGTTCAAACCCAGCCCCAGCCATGAACTGCAAAAAACAAACAAGCAAAAAAAAATACGGTAGAAGGAGAGGAATAAGGGAGAGAGAAGAACAGAAAGGAGAGGGGGAGAGGACAGGGGAATAGAGAGGAGGAGAGAAAAAAAGGTAGAGAGAAGGAATGACCAAATGGAAAAAGAAATCAATAAAAGCACATTGGTAGGTGTTGTTCTCTTGGCTTATTGGATATAATGTAACTGAAAGGTAATCAAAATAAGTGTTAATAGAATTTTAAACTAAAGTTCATCCTATGGTGTAGATTGATCCTGTGCGTTCTGTGGGAGCTCAGGCTGCAAGCACAGCCTGGTACAGTGTCACAGTCAGACAGAGCTCTTTGCCTGACAAAGCTTGCAAGGCTCTTGTGGTGGTTAATGTCCAGGCCTTGATCTTTCCACCCAAGAAAGCTGCTGCTTTAGAAACAAATCTCTGAAAATGAAACAGGAGCCATTTTTCTTCTGGCTATTGCCCCTGAACCTGTGCAAAATGCCGTGTCACCAAATGTTCTTTTTCTTGAGCTAGTATGGAATTGTTCTGTCTATGGAATGAGTAAGTTAAATTCTCTGAGTCATATTTTTACGGAGATTTAAGAGTTAAATTTACAGAAGGTACCAAGCTTCCTAGAAGCAAGGATCTGTATAAATATTTTTAGTTATCAACCCCTCTGTCCCTGGAGAAGTCCTGCTGTCATTATCAAAAATTTCTTTGATTATTGTAGAAAGAGTTTCATTTTGTAGCCCCAGACAAGGCAAAGGTAGCAGTTGGACCATAAATCAGTACTTTGTCAGCATGGAGATGCATTTTTTTTCTAATTTTACTAACAATCTAGCCAGTCACCATGCCGCCTCAGTCCATGCAGCTGCATAATTATACATCAGATCTCCAAAATGAATTAGTTTATTTTTAAAACAGCTAATTGCCTTAGTGGAGTCATGTTTTACCAGAAGCACAAAAGGGCTTTGTTCATTGCAGGGAAATTTTCTTCTGGAATGACTTTGTTAGGCTTTAGCTTCTGTAAATGTCACTCATAAACAGCAAAATATCAGCAAAATTCTCTAAAATCATTAATATTCCAGAGCATCTCAGTGCAACTTCAGCATTATTTATTCTTCACATAGATGTAGTTCCATGTGATCTTAAGAAGAAAATGGCATTCTCCCAAAGAAAAAAGAAGTCATTTTGTCAAAGACACCTGTACTTGAATGTTTATTGCAACACAATTCACAATTGCAAAGATGTTAAAACAACCTAAGCACCCATCAATGCATGAGTGATAAGAAAATGTGAGAGACATACACGCACATACACAAACCCTGAGGAAGTACTATTCAGCCATAAAAAAGAATGAAAAAATGTCTTTAGCAGCAACTTAGATGGAATTAGAGACTATTATCCTAAGTGAAGTATCTCAGGAATAGGGGAATGAACACTACATGTACTCTCTGATAACTGGGAAATAATCAGTTGGCACACATAGACCCCAAAAGATATTAAGGATATTGGAAACCAAGAAGGGGGAAAAGAGGAGAGGGGCTAAAACTTAACATACCAGCTTCCATGAACACTGTTCAGGTGATGGGTACACTAAAAGCCCAGACATAAGCATAATAAAAGTCATTCGAATAGTAACAATAGAAACAATACAAACAGAGGTAGGTTATTGGCTGCTACGGAGGAATATTAGGGGAAGAAATAAGGTATTTAATGGGGATTTTTAAATTAAGTTTTCTGTGTAGTAGTCAGAAATTTAAAGCCACTTAATATTTTGAAATTTAAAAAAAGGCATGCTTAGGAATGTTGTGTGGTACAATGATATATAACAGAGACCTTTTACTTGTATTTTCTGTGGCCTATTTAGATCTTGCTCTTAAAACTCAGCTATGTATTTATAAGGCAAATTTCTCTTTGGATGTTTAGACTCTATTACCAACAATAAACCAATTTTTTGGAAATCAGGACTTCTAATAGTCCTAAATTCTATAATTTTTAAATTTTGTTTTTGGATGCTATTATATTTACATTGAAATAGCAGGTATGTAATTTATACTATATCACTCTGCAGAGGTAATGGTCTCAGAAACAGTGATTAAAGAATGATTGGAATTAGTCCCCACAGGGTGGCACTGCCTTGGCAAATTCACATCGTCAATGCCCGCAAAGACTAATGCATTCAAACCTAATGTCAAATGAATACTCACAATAAAACACACACTCCAAGGGAAATACCCTCATGACCTATGACTAGCAAATTCTAGGAAGCCAGCTCGTAATAAGTGTGATGGCAGAATTTTGACTCAAACCCTTGCTTGTTAATTATGTGGTTTGATTTTTTGAGGGCATGAGGCTAAGATGGCTGGATATGCTTACCTCTTGAGGGCCAGAATGTGACAGGACTACCATAGAGAACCTAAGATATGGCCCCCAATCCAACAAGAACCAATTTTCTGGACTTTGTTGCATTTGTTAAGGGCAAGTTTAACACCTTAACTTTAAGGCTTAAAACATTAGCGTTTTAGATTACTGTGAAGTATCAGAAAATAGCCAAATGACTACTACACAGAAAACTTAATTTAAAAATCCCCATTAAATACCTTATTTCTTCCCCTAATATTCCTCCGTAGCAGCCATTAACCTACCTCTGTTTGTATTGTTTCACTTTGTTTTTTATTCTCTGTCCACACAGCCCCTCAAGTATATTGTATTGTCTTGGATGATTAAGTTTCAGCCGAAGTTTTGTATTCCTACCCAGAAATGCAAAGCCTGTAGTTAGCTAAACACTTTCTATAGCTTTCCAAGTTTTGCTTATTAAATTTGCCCCCTGGAGATCTCACATTCCATGCCAAATAGGTTTTCAGAGTATTCACCTAATAATTCCTGGGAAAACATTCTGCTACTAAGAAAAATAAGACTTCCCAGTTCTAATTATAGGGATCTGTCTATCTCTGAGACTGCAGATCTCCTCCCCAGAGCAGAAATCAGGTGGGCCTTGAGGATGTTCTCCTTTGTGTTCCACATTTTCTTAGACTCCAAAGCCAACTAATACCCCTGCTGATGGGTCTTTCATTCAGTACATTAGAGCAATTAATTATGTATCAGTCAGCTATGACTAATCTGCAATCTACTATGTATTTCCTAATTCAAGTTAGAATTAGTTCCCAATAACAAGAATATAAAGGAAATTATATTAATAATAGCCTTTAAGACCTAATTTGGTCCTCGTGAACTGACAGTTTAATAATTTGCAACTGATGACTAAAAGCTGCCCAGGAATGCCCAGTATCCATTGTGTCAAAATTTAAACCAAGACTGACAGAAAACGTAGTTTTTAAAATATATACAGGGTGTCCATGAAGTTCGTGAAAGATCTCTATAAAGAGAACTATGAAACTCTAAGACAAGCCCCTTTTGATCTGTAAGGTGACATATTCACAGGCTCTGAAGTTTAGGACATAGACATCTTTGGGGGAGGAGGCAATTATCCTTCCTACCAGATAAATAGTGCTATCATTATAAAAGTTAAAAATATTTCCCCCATCTTTAATCTCTGAATTAACTTATATATGAGTTTGCATGTTTTCTATTTTAAAATTTGATAGGAACCAACAATAAAGTCACCTTGGAGTTTACTTTCTGGAAAGTGGTTTATCTATGAATTCAACTTCTTTAACATTTGTGTGGCTACTCAGAATTCATTTATTTAGATTCTATTTGTTTGGAAAGTTTTATCTTTTTTTTTTTTTTTTCTTTTTTTGCAGTTTTGGCCAGGGCCCGTCTTGAACCCACCACGCCTGATATATGAAGCCAGCGCCCTACTCCTTGAGCCACAGGCGCCGCCCCAGAAAGTTTTATCTTTTATTTTTTTTTTTATTTTATTTTTTTTTTAATTAATTTATTTTTTTATTGTGGAGAAGGGGCAGGGAAAGAAGGCGGGGGAAGAGGTGAGTGACAGGGTCGGGCCAGTGGCATGGTACCACATTGGCTGTATCTAGGTAGAGGCAGTTTCAGGCCGGGTCTTGCTGAGTCGTTGC